>VZRE01009168.1:32597-77428 GCA_013396775.1 Cephalopterus ornatus
GTCCGCGGCCTGTCGGCGGTCGGTGTCCGGAGGCGGCATCGCCGCCTCCCCGAGCAGGTACGATTCGGAGGTGTTGGGCCGCTCTGCCTGCAAGGGTTAAGGGTGGCGGGGGGGCTGAGGAGAAACCCCGTGGCCCGGGGTTCACCGCGATGCCGGTGTTTAAAAGCCCTCGGGGCGGCCCTGGACACGGGGCGTTTTGTAGTTCAGACAATACGGCGGCCGCCCCGCCGAAATCGTGGGGAAAAAATGGGCCCAGCTGCGGGTCTTTCCCTAGCTGCGTGTCTCTGCTGTGTGCGTGTTTGTACATCCACTTAAAACTGCCGCAAGCTTTACTCGTGCGTCTCCGTCCCTTTTCTTTTTGCGTTGGGTGCAACCTCAGCTTCATGAGTTCTTCACCGTTTCTATTTTTAAAGGTAGAAGATGACAGAATCTTCGAGGAAGTCCTTTAAAGACAGTCTGAGAGACATAAAACAGCGTATGAGAGAGAAAAGAAATCAGAAATGGTCAAGGCTGGGTAAAACTACCCAGTTCTCCACTGTAAAGGCCAAAAGACCAAGTAAGATGCTTAAATACCTTAATATTTGTAATTTATTTGTTTTCTTTTAAAAGCCAGTTAAAACGCTCACTATTCTGTTGCAGCCAACAGCTCCTGCAAAATGAAGATCATTCAAGCAAACAACAGAGATCTAGCTCGGTCTTTGCAAGAAGAAAAGCTCAAAGTGAGGGAAGCCGAAGCTACCATTCTTCAGTTAAGGAAAGATTATCACAATTTGAAGGCTCAGATGTTTGACTTGCAAAGAAATCATAGGTTGCAGCAAGAACAAGTACTTGTGGAGGTATTTTTAATAATTACTTTATGAGTTGGTGAAACTAAGCATCAGAATCTGAACCAATCCACTGACAGAAATCTTTACAATCTTAAATGTTTCATAAAAAATTAACTCAGTATATGCAACAAGTTTTTTTAATGTTTTCACCTAACCTGGTGTGCTGGACACCATGACGTGTGGTAATTAACTACTTTTTTTGTTTGGTTTTTTTTTTTTTTGTTGCTACTCTTTCTTATTTACTTAAAATCTATCTTCAGTGAAATTTATGGGGTTTTTATCACATGTGAAGGCACCTGACAAAATGTTTCTTCTTTTACTTTTCTTGTAATGCCAATAAGAAGTTTGTAGCTGATACTAGAGTATGGCAGTAACAGTTACTGTCCTTCTTTTGTCCATTAGAATCGACTGTCAGCCTTGAATGAGATTATTTCCAAAGTCTCTCAGAATTTACTGGACTCAATTGATTTCCTTGGCCCAGCAAAGAATTTGTGTTCCATAGACATGGTATGTACCTTTTCTTCTTGAGGAGCAGGACTTCTGTTAATTATTCCCCTCACTCATTCCACCATAGATGCACACAGTTTTGAGATTCAAGCCTTAGTTTAGAGGAAGGATTAGTCCTACTAGTCACCCAGTATGCCGCAGGATGCGCACTTTGCGGGGGGTGTCATTACGCTGTGAGCGGGACTGAGGCTCTGCTAGGAGGTGGTTGGGGCACCCTGATTTTCTGGGGTTTTGTGCACAGCTGCTTTCCCTGTCCATTCTCTGTAGGATTGGGCTGGTGATGTGTGTGCTGACATGCAGAAGCTCAGTAGGTGAGATCCCACAGCACTTGCTGTTAACCATCCAGAAAGAAAAAGAACCAAGGGCCTCTTTGGTCCTTTATTGGGTAACTTGGCTGTTGTCTAAAATTTGTAGATAGTGCAAGCTTGTTTTAGTTATTTAGTCACAGTAAGATTTATTTTGTTGACAGAATCAAAGAGTGCTTTCTTCAGGTCCTGGAAACAGCCGCAGTGTCACGGGACCAATAGGTTCAACGTAAGTATCTTTTATCAATGCTATGTTTATGTTTGAAAACTCTGTTACGGTAAGTTTAATTTTCTGACTGGAAAAAGGGAAGAAACCCAATGTAATTAAATTGTTCCTTGTCATAAAATATATTGCTGTTCAGTAAATACTGTGTTTGGTATTTTCTCTAGAGGGCCTCTGCAGTGTGCTTATGGAGATGATCCAGTATTTCCAAGTAGGAGAGAAGACGGCAGTGATAGAAATTCTTGGTCAAAGATCTGTGTGGAATCTGACAGTGACATTTCCTTAACCAAAATAATTCCAAACAAAGGTAACTAAATCAAAGTATCTATCACTGCTCTGTTCTGAATTAGGAAAATAATGTGTGAGTACAAGTTTAAAATGCTGTTTTTGAAGGAACTGACAGGTAACTTTCTACTTACTGTCATAAGGGGGAGATATTGCTGGCAACTAGTAAAATGTTTGAATGAAGATGCCCAGCAAAATTGAGAGAAATTTGAAACTCTTTTTTTCTTCTCTATACCTTCAATCCAGTTTCATTAACTACCAAACAGTTCAACCAAATAAAATCACTTTTAGACATGCATTAGCATTTATGAAATCAATAAAGCAAAATACTCAGGGGAAAAAATGACCTGTAGATAACCTTTCCAAAAGGAACAGTTTAGAGGAAGATACTAATGCTGCATAACTAATTGCTTTCTGCATGGAAGTCGTATTAAACTTGATTTCCAAATTCTAGTCTATACAAATCTGTGCAGAAAACTCAAAGAATAGTCTGAGTTTTTGACAGTTTTGGAATTTCTTGCACAAAACCTCAACATGGTGTTACTGTTTAGCTTTAATATGACATTTTCTCTTTGATTATAAGGACGGTCTTCTGATATTCTTCTGGACAACATAGAGTCAGAACTGGAAAACATTTCTTCCAGTGGAAAGGCTGGGTTTAGTAGAGCGTTACCAAAAAATGTGTCCACCAGACGTTCCTTTTCAAAGATGAGAAACCTCAATGTAATTTGCACTGGTGTCTTGGACCATTCAGAAGCACCTGATTCGACAGAAGAACTTTCTGAGCAGAAAGAAATTAGGCTTGAGGAAAGTCTAGAGGAGTGTGCTACAGAAAATGTAAATGCCGAACGTCTAGAGGAGCGTGCTACAGAAAATGTAAATGCCGAACGTCTAGAGGAGCGTGCTGCAGAAAATGTAAGTGCGGCTATTTCTCACTTGAATGAAAGCAAGGTAGATTCAGAGCGGGCGTTGAGGCCGAGAAATGCTGAAACTGCAAAGTTCAACTTAAAACATGATTCTGATCTTAAACAACCTGAGTGTAAAAGCAGAGAAAACTCTCAAGGAAGGAGAGAGAAGTGCCAGAAGGGAGTACTGAAACAGGCTAAAAATACTTCCCAACAAGGACCACGAAAACAGGATAAAGGGGCTTCCAAAAAAAAGCTGAATTTCTTGGGTGGCATCAGTGATGCTTATGACTTTCATTTGGAAGAGCGTGTCCACGTTACACCTTTTCGACAAAACAAGGAGAATGACAGAGATACTGCTGTGGATGACACCAAAGACTCAGATGAAACTGATTCCATCGAGTCAAGTGATACTGAAGATGATTTAGACGACAGTCTCTATGAGCCTTACAAGAGTAAATCGAAGAAAAGGCGAAGTTCAGTGGACAGTGATGCTTCATCGCCAATCCGTCCAAGGCCAAGATCTAAAAGATGTTTGGCACAGCGTGAGCCGAAACTCTGTCATGAAGAAGAGACTGAAAACAACAAATCAAGTGACAAGTCTATTAGTAAGTGCAGAAAGTGTTCTGGAATTGGCTTTGTTTCCTTGGAAGACAACATTGTTTAAGGGATTAAGGCTTTTATATTTTAGGGTTTTTATTCAATAACAACAAACAGAATAATGTTATGAGAACGGTTAGATTTGGTTTTCTGTATGCCTTTTATTTTCACTTGGCAGACATTAGAACTAAAGATATGTTTTTAAGAAATTGGTCAGAAAATTAATATGTTAATGATATGTTAAAGCTGGGAAAAAAGTGAGCAAGATATAAATTGAGAGAGAAGTGGAATAACAAATGACACTTTGCCTGGCCCTGCTCAGTGTTCTTTATTTTTCCAAATTAAAATCCTGAATATGTGTTTATCCTCTTAGGTATTTGAAAGTGCAAAAATGAAGATGATAGTTAGAGCTGAGAGTTAGTTCACATCTTGTGTGTTCACTGACATTTTAAGTTGACTTGCCTGAATGATCTGAAGTGTGCCCAATTTCTTCACAGGGCAGCCTTCTGAGCCACCTTGTGGGCATCTCTGTGATGTTACCAATACCACTGCATTGCTCCCCAGCACTGGGGACGCAGCACCTGTCCCGGAAGGGGAAGGACCACGGTCTCCAAAACGCAAGCGAAGCTGTACTGTTAGCGTGAGCTATAAAGAACCAAGAATTACAGGGTAGGTGTCTTTATTTTCCAATTTAAAAGTAAAGTTCATGATATTCCATACACTGGAGGATTAGAAAGGCTTATTTAAATCTTGAAAATAAGTCCTTAACAAAAGAACTTATTCAAAGAGATCTGGAGTTAATAATAGTTAAAAGTTGTTGCTTTAAGTGATGTACGGAACAGAACTCAGTTTTTGTTTTTGTTTTTTTTTTTTTTTCCTTTTTCTAAGCAGGAAGCTCAGGAGAGGAGATCCGTTTACAGATACACAGTTCCTGACATCTCCAATTTTCAAGATGAAGAAAAGATGATAAATGATGTTCTCCTAAGAATGAATCTCTGAATAAAGACGATGAGAAATTGGTTACCTGTCATTGAGATTTTCAGCAAAACCACGCTCATGCCATGAAGAAAGGAAATCTTTCATCCAAATAGCTGTTGCACAATACCTTATATAAGTATGTGAATATTTGTGTATCTTAATATTAAGGATAGGAGATTAAGGGGGTACAAATTTAATCTAGTGCCTTGTTTGTAATGATATGGACCGATTACTTTTATAACTGAAATGATTACATTCAAGTTCCTTTTGACTGGATCTGGGAGTGTATGAGAAATCTGACGGATAAGATGCTAAATGTCATTTTATGACTTGTAGTCAGTAAGGTTGAACTTTAGGCACTTGAGATGTTTTGGGCAGGAAGTCTTTTTAATAACAGTTTTTGTACAGGTGTTGTTTATGTAGTGGTTGTAGTTTTGTATTGAATCTTATAATAAACGTCTTAGTGTTTGGAAGCAGCTCAGAGGGGGTTGGTGTTCTTTTTACAGTTTCCGTATGTGCTCCAAGGGCAGCAACGTCGGCAGTGGGCGTTACAGGCTGATGTACTCTGTCCCCATCTCGTGTGATGGCCTAAGCACTGTTTAGAAACAACACTGTCAGCTGCAGCTTTCAAAAGCAGCAATTTAGGCTTGGTTGGTCCTGCTCTGAGCGCAAGCTAGAATCACCTTAACCAGACAGAAAAAAAGCAAATTTCTCCATGAAGGTTGGTGAAGAGGGCTCTGCTTTGGTGGAATGTAAAGCAAACTCTTAGTCTCAGCTGTTCTGGGACTATAATAATAATTTATTAAATTATAATAATTTTGTCCCTGCTTTGCCAAGTGCCTTTAGCAGAAGAGCCACCCCATCTGAGCTGGTGCTATTTGGTGCCACAACAGGCTGCTTGTGAGAACACTGTTATCAACTGTCCAGCACACAAACTGCTTTTTCTTTGCTTAAGAAACACTTTAAGCATTAACTGATATATGAATACCCCAATGAAAGCTACCTTCCAAAAAAATAATGGGAAAGTACAAAAATACAGCCTCTTCATTTGGTTTGCAAGTGTCTGTCTCACCTGTTCCACCTAAACATTTGCAAGATCTCTCCCTTTCTGTAACAAAAATGAATAGTGTTAATTACCATTTTAGTCATTAACTTCTTACATGATTCTCTCAACAGGAGAAATACTAGCTGCAGCTAGTGTTTGAAAATAGTTGTTCAAAACATAGCCTTTGGATGTTAGTACTGAAACATTACCTTTGTATCCTAAAATTCTAGCCCTGGGCATTACCATCTTCAGTCTGGAATTCTAGTACTAGAGGAACTTAAGTAGAATAATTGAACTTCAGGTGCTCTTTCAGCAAACAAATCTGTAACAGCTGTTTATCAGGGACAGAAAAAGAACAGCATGATAGCAGAGCAGCTCAAGGCAGGTGTAGTGGGTATGGGTTTTTTTGTTTTGTTTTTTTTTAATTGGATTGAGTGAGTTTGAAGGGATAAAACTATGTAGGGAAGGAATCAGTCCAGATTATCTAATCTCAACTGCTATCTCTAGAAGTGTTCAGGAAAACAGATGGGTCTCTTTTGACCACCCTCTGAATAGTGCACTTTTACATGATGTGACACAGCACCAAAATTTGAGTGGATGGGAAACCAAAAAACCTCTTACTCTCTAATAACCTGTCAGGTATCAGACAGGTGCAAGTTTTATTTATGGCGTGCAAAGCAAGTGACCATCTCAGTAATCAGTAACATCATGGTGACAGTACAAGCTCAACATGGACTGTAGTTTGCTGCTACATCTATTGTGTCTTGAGAGTAAAGGGCTCTCATAGGCAAATATAAGCAAATAGTATAAGCATCCTTTGAGGTGAAAAAAATCAAAACTTTCGAACAGCTCAGTCAAGGAAGTGTTGGAAGTGTTGAGGAGATGGGAATAACAGCACTGTATCTCAACGTGGAGCTGGGACTGGTACTTGGACTGGTCACAGCTCAGCTTATCCTAAGGGCACTCTTGTAGATCCCTTGTGAAATTGCTTCACTGTGTACATTTGTACCACAAGTACTTATTAATGAAAAAAAGAGACCAAAATAAGAAGGGTTTTGTACATATATAATTTAAAACTATTCTGTACCAGTACAATATATTAATTTGACAAATGTAAAGTTCATCAGCTGTTAAAGCATTTGCAAAACCACATATTCTACCATAACTTTATTGCACAGTATCTAAGAAAATATTAATTCTTAAATTAGAAAACACGTTTCAATATAGAAGAGACAATCTGATTGAAAGACAATAAGAAAATCTACTCTGAAAATAAAAAAAATTCACAGGATACCAAGCTTAACATGTGCATCTGTAGGCCCAATCTACAAAACAGGTTTATAAATGACCTGTTCTGGCTATTAAAAAAAAGTACTCACTGTACCTTTGTTACAGATCTCAATGTAGGTCAGACTAATCTCATACAAAACAGGATGGCAAGTCCAGCGTTAACATTTTGAATACCTTGGGTACCACATTTACTACTACCAGATAGTTCCTGACAACTACTTGCTGAATCAACTTGTGATCTAACACTGCCACAGGCATTTTGCAGGAATAGACTCTTTGACACAGCACAGGATTGAGGTTTTTTGATTTTTGTAACATCTGTAAATATAAAACATCAAGAATGGAAGTTAAATCTGTTTTTCACAAAAGCAATTATAATTTACAGTTACAAACTCCAATTAGAAAAAGTAGGGGACAGGTTTTTGGCCTGCATGGATCTCCATTAAGGAATTAGGTGTACCCCTTAAATGTAGTGTAAGCAGCAAAATACATATATATACATATATAATATATATATGTGTGTGCTCTATTTGAAGATATACTAACATGAGTTGTAAAATGTTAATATGTTCCTGGGTCTAAATAATTACAGTTAATAAGCATTTACAATAAAGCTTGGTAGAAAATCCAGTTTATCATGGAGCCAAGCATCTAAGCTCAAAGCTGTCCTATGTTGGCTTCTTTTGTGTACAATAGTCTTATCTCTTCTAAAGAATTTAAAAGTGAAGAGTAGTAAGTAGGGTGGATCATGAAGTGCATCAAAACCTTAACTCTACTAAACCAACTGAAATTGTCTAGTAGATGAGAAGTAGTCTTTAAAGTTATTTTGGGTACTTATGTCCTGCATAAGCCAAGTCACTACGACATTAGACATCTAGCCAGATTTGGTTGTTTTTAAAAGAGTGGTTATGAGATTACAATTTGCAGGTAAAATATTTATCAAAACTGAAAACTAATAGAAAAACTTGCATCTATCAAAGTTTACAGGCAGTCCTTTCTCAGAACTGACTGTTCTCTCACAGCTTTTCAACCAGCTGTTTCTTTTAAAAAATAATATCTTATAAAAAGATTCTACAAAGAAACAAGTGTTTCACAACACCCCCCCAACTGTTGTTTTCCCTTACAGTTTTCTTTTTTACTGGAAAAAAAATAATAAAACTATATCAAATAGGTACTGCATTAGGTAAGCTATAACATCTGTTGTCTGGGAATTTTCTTCATCTTCCCAAACATGTGCAACTTCCCCCATGTTTGTGGGGTTTCTGAGGCTGTAGCTGATAAACGTATTAGGAACATACGGTAATCGGCACACAAAAGAAATTTTCCGTAATTAAATACATTATAAAGCATTTTAATAAAATAATTTCTGTAACTTCAGTATAATACATGTTTTCAAAACTAAAAGGGTTTTTAAAAGTGCTAAGTATTAAACAGAAGTTTCTTGAAAGTCCCACAACTCCTATATAGAACGGCTTCCCCTGCCCATAACGTAGGCACACTATTTGGTTGTAAAAAAGACAGCGTCATTTGTCAATTAATCCAGCTTCTTTAATTTTTGTGTAGAAGAATTTCTCCAGGATATTGGCACATTTGTAGTATTCACTCTCGGGGGGGTTGTACTCTCTGCAGTTTGTAAAGACTCGCTGCAAGTCTGCCATGAATAATTTCTTAGACACGTAGTACCTGTTCTTGAGTCGCTCACTCATTGTTTTGAGATCTGTACAGAAGAAAAACAGATTACAGCGTTTCATTCAAATACTTTTTGTACGCAATATCCCTTTAGACTGATTTGCCATTTAACATGAACTGGGTAAAGCTAGGATTCGGAATGGAAATTGCCTTCATCTAAGGCATGGTCCATTTTTTAGCTTCAAAAACAGCTGAGCCGCTGGAATTAAGCAATATTTCACTGTAAGCATGAATTTATGTAGTTTATTTTTATTTCTTTAAAACATTAAAGCATCATTTCTTTTCAGTTCTCAGAGCTCTGAGTTTTCCTCAGGTATTAGGTGTCCCTGATGCTCTTCTAACTGCTCTGTGAGGCAAACTGTTCTCAGCTCTGCTGGAGGAGACCTTAGGAGTGTAAGTCAAAGAATTCAAACATCACAAAACACACGTTAACCTAAAATCCTCACTGCTGTGTGAACACAGCAGAGAAGAGACAGTGGTCTATACTACAAGCAGTAATTGCAGCTTTGAAAACAAAAGGATTAAATTTGTTCTACACTCTACATATATTTTTATTACCTCTTAAGAGTTTATAGTTATGTATTCTTTTCAAGAGTCATGTGAGAACCAATCTCACCTGCTTTCAGAGCATCATGCAAAACATTTACTTACAGAACATTCTTTAAGTGTTCTCCTTTATACAAAAATCAGTCATCCATAAAATATGTAAATCATCTCAGTGTTCTCCACACAGTTGCTTTACCAGTCATTCTCATCAGGCATTTAAAAATTCTGTCTACATTACAAGTGTTCTAGGAGTGAGTACAGGAATAGAAGTAGTGGGAGGTGTGCTGGATGCCTTGGCTTTTCTCACCTCAGGTGCTCTAACAACTATTTTATTTAGCAATGCTTGAGCCAGGCTTCAGCAGCACCTTTGTGAAACTGTAACAGAAGCAGCTGAAAATAGGTCAACAAATATTGCAAGGACAGCAGAGACCAATGACCTCCAATGCAAAGGAATCAAACTTTTTAGCATCAGATTTAAAAATATTGGGGGGTTTTTGGTATATTTTTGGGGGTTTGGTAGTTTTTGGATTGTTTTTAAGAGAGATTTGAATTTGTTAAAAGAGAAAAAAAACCATCAAACTGACAAGACGGGATTTTTTAAGAAAAGTTTGATGGATGCTCTCAAATACCTTTTCCAATGATACACAACTTGCCATTCAATAGTTTTGCACAATATTTTGCAAAAGTAAAGGCTCATTCAGCTCCCATTAAGTCTGAAATTCAGGTGCCTACACCTAAACTGGATAGCCATAGTCTAATTATAGTACCCAGCTGAGAAGGCTGTTCAGCTTACCCTAAAGCAAACATTGCCTAGCTGGTGAATTAAGTAAGATGTTCTCCTCTAACTATAGTGAAAGTTTGATTTCATCTGTCACTCAGCCATACAACTTTTGTATGGTAGATGAAAAGGAAGAAAACCCCAAAGTATTGCTTGAAAGAGCACCTGAAGAGCACTTAAAGCAGCGGTAAAAAAGCATTTATACATGAGAACTGACCTTAGGAGGTAGCCAAAAACTTTACAGCCATACCTCTCAAATACTGTACAATTTAGTCTGTACGCAAACATAAAGGCAACTGTTATATCTTGTCTGAGAAACTTTTTACAGTATCAGCATGCTGGCAGGGAGAGCAGAAATAAATCTGAAGTTGATCACAAATCAAGACATAGTTTACTCATACTGGGTTCCTTAGCTGAAAAAACAAAGCAAAACTAAACCAAAGACCTCAGCTGAGTACTCTCAAAGGAGAGCTGCTTCCCACTCCCCAGTATAATGCACCTGAACAAGGAAAGCACTCACAACATTCCTACTCTGGATTTGCCAGCTCAGGCTGTAAATTCTTTGTAACCATTTGTTCAGATTAACCACATTAAATAGCCTCTGCTCAGAAAAGCAGATGCAGAACACTCTGCCACAGGAGGGGGTCAACATTCATTGCTCATTATAAAAGACATTTGTGTCAGGGACACAGGAAGCCAGCTACTGGTTTATAAAG
The DNA here is from genome assembly GCA_013396775.1 of Cephalopterus ornatus. Taxonomy (NCBI): domain Eukaryota; kingdom Metazoa; phylum Chordata; class Aves; order Passeriformes; family Cotingidae; genus Cephalopterus; species Cephalopterus ornatus. The sequence goes on from VZRE01009168.1 coordinate 43,292, forward strand.
TATATGTCCATCTGCTATTTGGAAATAATAAGTTGAACATAAAAAAATCACTAAGCTAAACATGGGCTCGGAGCCTATGCAAAGCAATATAAACAAATACTACCATTCTCTGAAAAATGGATTGCTAGTAGCCTAGGTTCAGAAACTGTAATCAGAGTAAAACAGAGGTGAGTATCGCATAAATAAGGAAGGACTAGCAGGAATAATTTTTAAAACTGCTTCAGTACAAATCAAAACAAGCATCTGCTTAGAGCATAACTGAATTATCATTGAAACCAGCAATAGAAAGCTGGGTCATAACAAAAGCAGTCAAAAGAAAAACATTATTAGTAGTTGTGTACTTCCCTTTGCAAGTAATCCTACATAAACAACAGATGCATGACTTATACATAAAAATAAATAAACCACCTCAGATGAAAGTTAGCTTACAATCAGCTTATATGAAGCATTTTCCTAAACTTAAGTGGAGCAAACTGTTGTCTTAATTAGAAAACCCTGATACTTTTGAAAAGGTTTTTTTCTATGTGATTTACAAAGCTTAAGTCTGTATTTCAAAGCAACGCAAATGCTCAGGTGTTCCTCAAAGTTTGCCTTGAAAGATTATTTAACAGTACTATCTGCAATGACCAGTTACCACACACAACAACATATTCCTACAACTCACCCACCACCAGCTCACTCCTGAATGTTTCTAGCTGACTGCACCATTTAAGAGCTTGTTAAGGCTCTCTAGGGCATGCTAAGATTTCACATGTATACACTGTAGATGTTTCACAAAGGTCACGGAGCAGTCATCAATTCAAATTACTGCATCATACTCTTGGCACTTCAGAGCTGCAAGGTATTCAGCTACAAGTAACATCTTTTACCATAAAACAATGAGATTAAAATTTATCTGCTATGTCTCCAGCTATAATGATTTTTAAACTCTATACTTTAAAAAATGTTAATGGCATTACCCATGGGAAACCTTATAACTTCATAATATCCAGGAGCTTCTGTTCTCTTCACAGGTTCCATGAAGGGCCAAGCGCTTTGATGGCTCTTTGGTAAAGAAAAGAGTAAGGTATCTAATATGGAAACTCTATATTGGAAATAATTTAAAAATCTTTACAAAAGGTAAATTAGAACTAGCACTCACCTTCACCTGCTGCAGGATGGTTTTTAATGTGCTGTAAAGTTGATCTGGATCCTTGGACTCCTTACTTGAAGGAAAACACGAATACAATAAGATTAGCTTGAATCCCTTTACTTCATTCCTACGATTTGCATCTTACCTAAAAGCAACTCCGAAGTTTCAAGCATTTTACAGAAGAAATAAAATGCAAAATAAGCAAAGAAACACAGACCCTCAAAAAAGAACACCATCACCCAAACTGCACCTGCCCACAAAAAATCCAAACAAAATCACTTAAGAACTCATCCCTTGCAGATTATTTATCTGTTTTCCAATGGATGTAAGGAAATATCAAATTACATTGTTTATAGACTTTTCTGAAAGGAATATCCCAGCTGCTTCATCATTTTACTTTGTGCAGCACTTACCCTCTTTCTTTTCCACTTGGTTTCCAGCCAGTCTCTCCTGTACACCAACGACATGAGATATTACATGGGAACTACAGTAGGTCACAATATTAACTGAGTTATTGCAACTCTAAAAAGAAAAGCCATTTCAGCACTGCTGCAGTAAAATGGGTTTGTTTTAATAAAAGCTACTCCTAATAAATAACACAGCCTACAGCCCCATTCAATTTCCTACATGCTCTTCCTCCAGACTGCTGAAAAGATTCTAAAATATTTCTATAGGAAACACACATTTTTTTTGCAATAATTCAATACATATTTTACCACAACCCCTGTAAAGAATAATAATGACAAAGCTATCCAATTTGATTCCCTAGGGACAGAGAATAAATTGAAGAAAAGCACAGCTGCAAAAAAATCTCACAAAAGATGATACTTAAATTTTTTAATTCTATTTTGTCCTGTAAGTTCATGCCTAGCACAGAAATCATCATTGTTCAGAAGTGCAGTGCATAAACAGTGGTGCCAAAAGGAAATTGTTTCCTACACTGATGCAAATCAAAGAGGGTTCACATGTAAATAAAATTGCATACATGTACATTAAAGAGGATCAGCCTGGGATGCCCTGGGGAAATCTCAAAGACAGCAATTGCAATGGAAACACAACAATCTTCACAGAAATCAAATCAGCAAACCAAACCAATTACATTCTAATAAAAAAGAAATATGTGACTACATTAGTATTTCTAGCCCTAGACCTTTATTTGGCTGTTCTGCTTCTGTTCTACAGTAAAAGAGGTTGATACATACTAATTCCAGGAATGCTTTCTATAGGAATCTGCCGTACTCCATCTTTGAAGCAAGAAAGACCAGGATAAACTTTTCGTATTTGAGCTTGTTTCCTTTCAATAAGCTTTTTAATGATCTGTAATAAAGCAGCAGAGAAAACATTCAGACCGCCATGGTTTGACAGACTATTTTCTTTGGAAATAATGGAGATGAACGTATTTTTGTTTTTAAGGACCTTCACTCCCTCACACATAGTATTTACTATCAAAGAAGAGGAAAAGATAAAACTAGAACTTCAATAGAGCTTAGAAATGTTAAGAGAAGTATGTATACAACAGCACCACGGCCAGATTCCAGTATAATATCAAAATACTTTCCAACTAATTGTTAAATTCAACTTAGACCACTCTTGTAACTTCGCAGTACAAACACTCCATTCAAATGTCACTCTAATGAACCCTACTGTTATGGGCATGGGGAGAATTGACAAAGCCGTAAGATAAATCAGTCTCACAAGGTTTTGCTTAGTTTTCAACTAGGACAAAATTTAGCTCTGAATTACTCCTCAAAATATCAGTACTTCAACACTTTTGTTACCATTAAGTCAATAAGGTAGAATTTAACGCTTCAACTACAAAATTATGGTACTGGGACTTGAACGAAAGGATTATTCTAACTAATAAAAGTATACCTTCAAATGTTTTAAGCACCAAAGCAGAGAAGAGAGCTAACCTGGCACTGACTGAATTGCTTCTAAACATCTGAATAGATGATAATGTTAAGCATTTCATTTCAGCCTTTACCTCTTTTTGCTTTTTGATGATGACAGAAAATTCCGTGTAGGGAATCCTTGGATTTAATTCACACCCCATTAATGTGGCACCCTCATAATCCTTGATGTAGCCAACATATTTTGCTTTTGGTACTTTAATATCTTTGGAGAAACCCTGATAAAGAAAAAGACTTACATTGTCATAATGGCATTTGCCTTTTGCATTTGTTTTAACTGAAATGCTATGAGGATTTAGAAACAAATTCATCATGATGTTCATATATAAACAATACAATGGAGTGAGTTACAGGGCACGGTTCAGTGTTGCAAACACTGTCTTACAGGAGGCACACAACTTGCTAAGATACAAGACACAAGAACTGCTAAGAAGGGAGATAGGAGAGATAAAAAGATCACTGAAAATATTTTTTCTGTGGACAAATTTCCTAGATTTTTCCAAAAATTTGCTATTTAATATTAAGGAATGCCAGTCCTGTAGTCATAGGTCAAGGAAAGTTGCTGTTGAAGTTGATGAGATGATAGCAATTTTACAGCTGGAAGATTTTATTTTTTTTACTTGTGTATTTCAAGTGAAAAAATAAGTTAACAAATCCTATTTAAAGTTCCAAAGTTAAAAAAAAGTTCAAAAAGTTAATTGAAAAACAAACCCACAAAAGAATTAACCAAGACAATAAAAAGCAGTGTAGGACTCTCATTTGGGCTGCATTTTTCTGTTACAGTGGTACCTATGAAACCTCAGTAATAAGCAGAAACCCAAATAGGACTTCTGCCTCACAATTTACCATAAAAGACTTCAGACTTAGTTGGAGGCTAAGCAGTTCCAAACTGGGGAAGGGATACTGCAGACATGAGAAGGGTCCACCTGCAGAGATCCAATAGGTGTATCACAAGCCCAGCTTTTATTCATTTTGAATGTGTGAAGAGTAAATTGTATCAGTTTTATATAGAGAATCATGGAACAGCTGAAGTTAGAGGGAATTTAAGGAGATCATGTAGCCTCATCCCCACTCAGAGCAGGTCTCACCACATCTGGGTGCTCAAGGCCGTAACCAGTCTTGAAGACTGTAAAGGACAGAGATTCTACCATCTCCCTGGGCAACATTTTTTGGTATTTCACCACCCTAGAAAAGGAAGAAAAAAACCAAAACGAAACATTTTCCTTCTATCTAGTTGCAATTTCCCACTATCCAACTCATGTCTGTTGCCTTCAGTCCTTTAGTACACCTCTGAGAATAATCTGACACCATTTTTGCTCTATCATCTGACCAGATTGTTGACACCTATTCATCAAATCTATTTGACAGATCAGACACTGGAATCTTTCCTGAACTTGAAATTCATGCTTCAAATCAGGAGGAGCTGCGAGTGTAGGTTAGGAAAGGTCTATTCTGTCACAGGTTTGTCTAGTTCTTCTTTATATTTCTTACAGAATCAGTGAAATGAATAAATGAAGAAGCAGCCAAGCGGTATTTGACTATTTTTTAGACTTGAGAAATTATAGGCTGTACCATATACCTGTATTCAGACAATTCTATCAAACTAAAATGCATTAGAAGCCAATAACATTACACAGGATGAACACAGAGCACATTTTATAGATTTAAAAAAACCCCAACTTACAATTGCACTATGCATTTTATCTAACTACTTTGTCATGTCAAGTTTTTTATCATTACATCACTGGCAGATATTAAAATTCTTGCACCAAGTAATTGCTTGCATTGACTTACTTGTTTTTTGAAGTAGCCAATAGCATATTCATCTGCATACGTGAGAAAATTGAGAATGTTGTGTTTGATGTGGTACTCCTTCAGATGGTTCATTAGGTGAGTCCCATAACCCTGTGTGGAACGTATGAGCAAAAAACATGACAGAGCCTTTGGGGACTGCACATATTAGAAACTGTGGACTGAGGGTTATTACAGTCTGTTTTGTAAAATGCAGTCTTTCCTCTAGATCCTGTTTTAAAGATTTTCTCATAACTAACTTGGTGAGGCATACTCAGGAGCAAACTGTTTTCAGCCTTGTAAGGGTATCTTTGTGACCCAGCATGGAACACCAAATACTAGTTTCTGGTGTCTGATTCACTTTTCATCTAAAGGAGACCAAAACATAGACTCTTTTGAGGAGCAGAGAGGTACATTGTCCTGGAAATTGTAATTCAAGGTGCCCACCATTTTTTTTTTTCTCTTTTAAATTAAATATCAACATATTTTACCAATAACAAAACTACATATACTGTAACAATAGGGCATTCTTTCTTAGCCATATCACTTCAAAGCTGCAAAGCACCAGCAATACTGAAATTATTCCAGTGGTCTATGCACCTGTAGCAGAAACAGCCTCTGCCTCAAAGGATTTATAATCTAAACTTATCATAAGGCATAAAAGGGAACAGTGAAACAATTACCATAATAAGCAGTAGAAAATTATTGAGTCCACAATCAAACAAATAGCTATGCCTTCTGACTGTACACAAGCATGATTTCCATTTTCATTCAACCCCAAAGTAAACAAAAGGTTCCATTTATTCACATTACCAAGCAAGCTACAGCCTTCCCTTTCTGCTGTGAAATGAAGAAATGTAAAATAGACAGGAAAGCCAATAATAGTGTTTTGTTCCCGAATATGTTCCAATTTTATCATCATGGAGACTAACTGGATGCTTACAGAAATAGACATGGATTTGTTTCCGGTACTCTGTTCTTGAAAACTGGGGAAATTTTTATTTATGTACATAAGCCAGAAAAATAAATTAGAAAATATAAATTTCTGATTTAATTTACAACTTAGTATCCCCAAACACGGTAATAGCCAGATAAAACAATCCTAAAAGGAAACTAAGTCAAGTACAGTAAAACTTAAAATAATTTTGCAACATGGGATCAAACTATCACAAAAACAATTGAACTTACAGTGGAAAACAGTTCCTGTATTTCTTACGCCAGCCTCAAACTGAATTAAAATAGGAATTTAATTTTCCCAAGACTAGGCAAGTCACCTACGTGTGACCATTTATTTTTTTCTCAGTTACCTGCTGACAGGGGTCACCTTACCCAGACAGAAAGTTGGGAAGGCATATTTTCAGGAACAGTCAACTGAAACAGAGAGGCACCCCAAGGGTAAAAGAATAAATTGTGCATTATGCAACCTCGGGGGCAGTTGAGTGGGTCAGAATTATCTGCTCTTTTATTTTGAAAGATTATTCCCAGAAAATCACAACACACCTTTGGCACCCTCATCTGTGCAGTGCAGTTAAGCATAACTTAAGCATATATTGTTAGGGTTTGCATTTGCTAAAACACGTCAGACACTTTTATGACAGGCCACTGCTAAGTGCAGGGGAATGTTCCTCTTTAACATCAGAGTTGAATAAAATCAAATATAACCCAAATACTAACAGTTGTCACAGCTTTCAATCCCACTGTGCTACCCTTTCACATCAGGGTGGTACAATTTCTGCATGTTAACTGCTACAAACTCTGAATTAACTTACATATCAGCTCTCACCACTTCTACTGAAAATCATGAAGCTACAGCACCATCTAAAGGCAAAATATTGAACCAAATGGTCATAGTTGATTGATCTACCTGTAGTCACTGAAAAAGCTGGAGGAATCTCCATAGGAGTATGTATTCATAGTGCTCTGTATTTTTCCAACATAGATGCTAATTCTCAACATTCTGAGAACATTCTGTAACAATAACTCAAAAAAGCATGCATAGAAGGGACCCTGTGCTTATTTTGAGATGCAAAACTATACCTTTTTTTAATACATCTCATTTTGATTGAAGTCATGTAATATCACGAAGTGATTGAACATGATAATGTCGCATACAGGCAATACCTATTTCAGTAAACCATGAGGTGTTACACTACACAGAAACACAACTACTGGAGACAGAGGAGTGAACAGTCCAAGAGTGGGAGACGACTGACCAACTATTGCTGTGTTGAGAAAGATCTTGTTTAATTAATTAATTACAGCTACTCCTACTATTATGATGATGATTCTAAATCTGCACATTTGTTTAGTTTTTGTGTGTTATATTCAGAATCACTTTATCTTTCAAACTCTCTGCCTGGGAACTCAACGGAATATTCAACGTGACTAACAAATTAGGAAGACATGCAGAAGGGAATGCATTTAATGAACTCAACTAGGGAATTATTTTTACCTTGACTTGCTCATTGGAAGTCACAGCACAGAAAACAATCTCCGTAAATCCTTGGGAAGGGAACATCCGGAAGCAGATACCACCGATAACACGACCATCTTTTATTAATGCAAGAGTTTTGTGTTTCCTGAGTAGACAAAAATAACAATCACTTTAACTCACGAATATAGTACATAAAGTGCCATTACCTACCTTTTCTCAGAAATTTGATTCACTTCTTTTCGTGATGCTAATGCAATTGTATATGCCTCAAGTTAGCCACTTGTATCTACAGGAAGAGTTGTTATTTTAACATCATGCTTTGAATTTACCATAAAGGTCGTCATCCTGAAGCAAGGTCCTGGCCTTGCCAAGTACTCTGAGATAATAGGGTAATACCCAATAAACAAAAGCTGTGTTGCTTTTATTGAATCCACTGATGACAGTTATGCCACTGTGCAGTTCTCAGGATAATTTTACCCTGAGTAAATTAGAAATTAATGGAGTTACAGGACAGCAAGTCCTTTTTAAGGGATTCCTGTTCCCTTGCACGCATTCTGTACACCTAAGCTATCAGTTTCAAATGCAGCTGATGAAGCAAGAGATGACATTTTGATGACACCCACTCCCAGCAGAATCAAGACCAGAACAAATATCCTTTTCTGTTGCACTGCCAGAAAAGTTGTAATGAGGTGCAGTCTCAACTCTTGTGTCAAGGATAAAGAATTTTAGCTTAATCTTCAAGGTGTGAAAAGATTTACACTGCATCTTTCTTCAGATTATTCAAGATATAGTTTCATATAAATACAGTAAATTTACAGAACATATTTTTGGGGGGAAAAGCTAGTTCCAACAGCAAGCCCCTGTCAAAAAAGTTAGTTTGAAGAATGCACGTGGCACTGTTGAAGGAGGTTTATATATATTATATATTCTTCTTTTTCCTGTACTTATTTTAGTACTTTTCACTTGTGGAATGACAGCAGCAATGTAGTAGCTAGAGCTTCTGTGGTGGTTTGACCCTGGCTGGATGATAGGTGACCACCAAAGCCTCTCTATCACTCCCCTAAACTGCACAGAGGAGAGAAAATATAATGAAAGGCTCATGTGTTGAGATAAGGGCAGGGAGAGATCACTCACCAATTACTATCACAGGCCACGCAGATCAACTTCAGGAAATAAGTTGAATTTATTACCAATCAAAATCAGAGCAGGATAATGAGAAGTAAAGCAAATTCTAAAAACGTCTTCCCTTCACCCCTCCTCTTTCCTGATCCCCCAACTCCGTCCCCCCAGTGGCACAGGGGCATGGGGAATGGGGGTTACAGTCAGTTCATCACGTGTTGTCTATGTCACCGCTTCCTCCTCAGGAAGAGGAGTTCTTCCCCTGCTCCAGTGTGGGCTCCCTCGCCCAGGCTCCAGTTCTTCACAAACCATCCTAGCATGGGTCCCTTTCCATGGGGTCACAAGTCCTGCCAGCAAACCTGCTCTAGCGTGGGCACCTCTCTCCACAGGGCCACAGGACATGCCTGGAGCCTGCTCCAGTGTAGGTTTCCCACAGTGTCACAGCCTTCTTTTGGGCATCCACATGCACCAGTGTGGAGCTCCTCCATGGGCTGCATGGGGGCAGTCTGCCTCACCATGGTTTTCACACGGAAGGTGAAACTGCTATAGCAGTTCATGAAGAACTGCAGCCTCTGGGAAGGACCCATGTTGGAGAAGTTCCTAGGGGACTGTCTGTCATGGGAAGGAGCCCATGCTGGAGCAGGGAAAAAGTGTGAGGAGTCCTCCCCTGTGGAAAAGTAGAGAAAATCATGAATGAAGCTAAGCCTGGGAAGAAAGAAGGGTTGGGGGGAAGGTACTTTAAGATTTAGGTTTTATTTTCTCATTATCCTACTCTGATCTGATTTGTAAAAAATTAAACTAACTAATTTCCCCAACCTAAGTCTGTTTTGCCTTGTGAGAGTAATCAGTGAGTGATCTCTCCCCACCCTTGTCTCTACTCGAGAACCGTTTTTTGTGTTTTCCCTGCCCTGTCCAGCTAAGGAGGGGAGTGATAGAGCAGGTTTGGTGGGCATCTGGTATCCAGCCAGCGTCAACCTACCACGGTCCCACGAAAAAGAAACCATTTTACATTAATATAGCCATCAAGATAGTATTTGGGTACAATCCAACTAGGCTGACCAGAAGCTATGAGGTCTTGAAAAGACAGAAAAGCGTAGCACCAGCAGAACTGCCTCCACGCCACCTCTGCTGCCCCTTCCTACACCACTGCCTGCAAAGAACACCAGGCTCTCTCTGCCTCACCCACCAAACCCCTCTCCAAGGATACTCACGGATCAAAGACCAAGCGTGTGATGTATTCCTTCGGCATTCGAGGCAGCTGATGGGAGAACACATTCTGCAAACCAACCAGCCACATCATGATCTTCTTGTTGGGCTTCTGGTTCAGGGAGTTGCCGACCACATGGAATTCAATCACCCCCCTGCGCTCCTCCAGCCTCGCCGCCTCATCCCGGGCTGAGTGTGCTGAGAGGAAGTTGGTCTGTACCGCACAAAAGAGGAACAAAATTAAATTTTTGAGATTTCACATCCTCTGACAGGACAGGCTTAATTAACAAACAAATAAAACCCACTCTTTTTTTCCAACAGAGCTACCAATGATTGCCTTTGGAATGCACCTTTGCATAAGTGCCACCATCAAATAAGCCAGATATAAGTCTACACTACCGTGTATAAAGGCCTATTTGAACTTGCATTGGTAAAGGTTAGGTAACAACTGCAATGGTTAGGACTCAACAAGTTCCAAAGCTCTTGAGGGACAGCACTCATCCAGTTAAAGCCTATGCCACTAAGTCATATTTTCTTTAGTCTTAGCCAGCTTGGGCAAGCGTAGTGGATCTGCTTATGCATACTGGAAATCACACATTTTAATGCTGGTGCAGGAAAAGTCATGTTGTTTTCATTTAGTAGTGCTTTCCACTATCTCTACCGCTATTGTAAGAGCCTAAAAAGAACATTTTAATTCCTACAGAATTTGTTGTTACATCTAGCAATTGCATCCATATATTTGAATACAGATTAAATTAATACAGAAAATTTATTTAACTTATTTTTTTTCAAGATCATTTTACAATGCCAAAACATCTCTGCATGCACATACTGTTTACTTTTTAGAGTAAAGTTTTGCTGCTGGGTTTCTAGTCACTGCCAGCCTCAACAGCCAGGCTGGCACAGCATTTATAATATGCAGAGCCACCAGTCACGTTGCATAGTTTGAATAAGAAATGTAGGTGGTTCCAAATCTTCAGCAGTTTCTAGCTAAACCTTGGCAAATGAGCTGCTGGCAAAACATAGCCTGGCAGAGGGAACAGAAGGAGGAAAAGCCAGCCAAGAAAAAAAAAAAATGAAGTGTGCAATTCTGTACCATGGCACAATTCCGCAATTCTGTTTGTTTTTCTGCTCCAGCAGAGAAAAGAGCAACTGAGGAAGACAGAGTAAATAACTGTTTAGATCAGTTTCTGCACTAGTTAACTAGTGGTTTTAACTGGAGGTTTTACTTTGGATCTTTCATTGTGCTGCAATATTTGATCCCCATTCAACCTTGTCTATTGAGCTGTATCTATTATTAACAATCAAAAGCATACTCTGGACCCATTCTGTAATAGAAGTACCTTGCAAGATAACCTGGGAACTACCTTTTTACTATCACTAGTTTCCAAGTCTCTTTGCTAGCCATACACAACGCATTAAAAACTTGTAGGATTATTCTTCATGTTAATGATGTATTTCACAAATATTTTTTGTTCACCTCATCATACTCTTTCAAAGTCTATTTTTCTTGACAGGACTTGCAGCTTATCATACTCTATCCATGTGGAACATTTACTAAAACAAACCATTTACAAACAGACCATTTTCAACACCAAGTCTATATATTTCTCACCTCTGGTCCAAGCATTGCTGCAGGATCTGTAATTGTTGACATTACTTCGTTGATTAACTCAATAGGAATATCTCCTACAACCCTTGGTCTTTTGGAATCCTCCAGAGAATAGGGTTCATTATTTTTTCTCTTTTCCCCTATAAAACAAAACCAGGACAAATTAGAAACCACCAAACTGTCACAGACTAGCACTATGAAGTCTAGTAATTCTGTTATATTTTTTAGTTTGTATGACAAGTTTTGGGGTTGTTTTTTTTTCTTTAATCCCCATAGAAAGGGAGAAAGAGAAATAAATAAAATCTGAACAATATTTATCACTGCTTGATTTTGGCTTTGCACTGGAATATTAGCATGAAGCAGGATGAATGTACCCCTCCTTCTCCTATACCTCTGTAAATTCACAGTGATACTATTGGCTTTTCCTTTTTGCTTCAAAATCCTCTTCATGGAACCTCTGTGCTGCTGTCTTGGAAGGCCAGTGCACAATAAACAAATTGTAGTGCATATTTCCACATAACATGAAATCCCTATTTTATTATTCAAGGGAACTAAGTATCCATTATATATTTCTTTCAGCCATTTTGTAAACCAAGCAGCATGTACACTCTGATGCATCATACATATTTGACTTAAAAAAATCCATATAAAGTTTCCAAATCAAAATACATCACGTTAATTATTAACTGCCCTACTAATTGCAGAGAAACATGTACTGTAGCAATACTAAAGCAACTAGTTAAATTCATGAAAGAAAAGTCCACCAAGGACTAAGAGAGGTACAGTAGCAGCTAGAGCCAGCTGCTAGCTCAGGATTACCCCACTCATTATACTACTCATTCCCACTTCTGAGGGACAAGTTGAGAAATGGCCTTAAAGAAAGCTGCAGTTTAGGAGATGCCTTAAGTTCTTCTGGAGTGAACACAGGCTGAGAATTAATTTAGGTTTTTCCACTTCCTTGAGGACTCACTTTACATAAGCTTAGGATCATCTTTCTGACCTACAAACTCTCTTGACAGGCTCATTAATTCTGAGGTGTTTGAAAAAGGATTTATTCGAAGAATTTATGCATTCACCAACCTTTCTCTTCCAAGCCTTTTTTTTTTTTTAACCTGACCTCATTCAGGTTTTAAACTTAACCTCGTTGGTGTGTTTATGCTTTTCTTTACTGCTCAAATGTAGGCACTTTCAGTACCTTGAAAGAATAAAAAAACCAAATGTGATGGTTCCTTCTACTCTGCCATTATTTAATTAAAATCTTTTTTTCACTATAACAGATGTACTCCAAGTAAATAATATTTCAAAAACCTCTAAAACCAGCAGATCTTTCCTCATTTTAATTTAATTTAAACAAATTTCTTTTTTCCAAATACAGTTGCCTTTTCTGCTAGTTGAACACTACCACACTGGAGAAAAAGTATGTGTGCGCACGTCTTTCATCAAAAACATCTCAAGTTTGCTATTGCAGAGTGAAGACAAAGGTTACCATACACTGCAACTACCGGTAATATCAACAGAAGCCAAAAAAAACCAAGTCTCCCTGTCAATTACCTAAATTTGGGTCAAGGGCAGAAGAAACTTTGCAAGCTGGACTCATATTCCCACTGTTGGGTTGCTCCAGCGATGAAGGACTTGCACTGTATGCAACAGATCTTGCAACAGGAGGTGGACTGATAACTGCAACGACATAAAAGACAAGCACAAAAAATTCAGGACATGGAACCCATTATGGTGCTGACTGAAGGACAATCACAAAGTTGGACGCACCTTCACTTGAAAAGTAACAGCTAACATTGTGCAACAGAGCGATGCCACCAGTTCGCAAGCAGATACATTAAAGCTTTCTCTCAACGTGTTTTTCTAAACTAACTTCTATCTAATGAGGAACTGCTGGATAACAGAGATTGCAAACATCAGGCTTTATTATTTTGCAGTGCTGAGCAGAAGCTAAGAAAACAAACTTCCTTCACATACCTGCCAAGCCTGCTGGCATTTTAACTTCATGAAAAGGGCTTTTTGTAGGGATCTATTGAAAAGCACATTCTCATCATTCAGCTTCAGCTGACCACTTTAACAGCGTTTAAAGACTGGTTGGACAAATCGCACTCAATAAAGGGACTTGTTTCACCACTTAGGAGGATGAAACTATTACTTTAAAAGGCCACTGGCTAACATATCTCTCTCTAATATTAGAAAGTAAAAAATCCACAAAACAAAAGAAACAAACAAAAAAAAACCACACACACCCCCCCAAAAAAAACCCAAATGCCCACTAATCTGAAATTATCCAAGTTTCATTTGTGTTACCCACCACTAAGTGCAAATTACCTGTCTGGATTCCTAGCTGGCCAGTTCGGGAACTAGACACCATGAAATCCTGATCCCAAATGGGAGAATTCTGGCTGTACACTTCTTCTTCCAGCATAGACAGAAACCTAGGCACAAAACCAGGTGAACTACAGGATCAATCAAAACAGGTTCTTTTTCAAAATAAGAACTTGAAACACTTTTAAATTAAAAATATTTACTGAGTCAGTAAGAAAATGCTATTGGCCAATTCTTTCAAAAAAGGAACACACACAAAATCACAAGCCAGAGTAGACATTAAGTATCTTAATTTGGTAGAGTTGCTTTCACTTACAAGAATTTATCTTTGATTATAAGAAATATTAATCTAATTTGCAAATGCAGAAAGAAACAGTTACAAACTACTTTTACAGAACAAAACTGCACTAATAAGAAAGCTATAAGCCGACTGATGTTATACAATGATGACAAAATATGTTTGGATAAACCAGTGTTTTGCAGATGTACTTGCTTTCTGCCTCTTACAGATTTCTAAAATCCCAGTGTTAGTTATTAACAATGCTCTCAGGAAGATATTTTCAATCCTTTAGTGTCCTACTGTAACATTTAATTGCATGTTTGTGCTTGCATAACAGTATTTTTAACATTACTTTGGTACAGTTACAGAAACAGCATGATTTTAAAACTCTCTTAGCATTACTACGTGAGACAAATTCCACAGGTCAGATGATCCAGCACACTCGCCTTCTCAGGGATACATCAATTCCCTCTCAGAAGCAAGACAGCTGCTTATTCTGTGTTCCACAAATGGAGTTTTCAGAGCAGAAGTTGACATTGCACATTTTTACTCCCTAGAGTCATCTATATGTATAGAAACTATCTAGCTGAAACCAAAAGGACTGTTGAGTAAGACTTTCTTGAACAGGATAAGGATTTTAAGGATCAAGTCGGGCTCTTGTATTGTATATGTAGGACAGCTATATCTAGGCAACGTGCTGTGTCTGCTGCTGTCTGTACAGCTGATAATGGCTAAAAAAGTTTGTAACAGTAACCTGACCGTTGTGACAGAGCAGGACAAATTAAACTTTAGCCAAAGCTACATTTACTGGCAGTACAGAGGCTCTGCCTTCAGCCCCATTAGTGACTAACTCCTAGGTACACAGACATAACCGGTGGGTGCGCCCTTTGCCCAGAAAGGAGAGCCTGGGGCAGATAGGAGCCCTGTGCCAACGCCAGGCTCCATGATCTGAGACTCAGCTCCTCTGCAGGGTTCACTCAGCATAACGCCAGCAGAGACACAAATGCTTCAGACAAGTAGAGCCCATAAAAGATTTAAAATGTTATTCATATTTCCCACAGATCATCTGCAAACAGTGCTTGTCTTTCTTTTTTTCCCCAGCAGAATATCAAAAGGAACTGCAGTGAATAATAATGCTTTTCAAATTACTGTAAAAGGCTGTAAAAGGCAGTGAAAACAGGGGCATATGCACACCTACATCCTCCACAAATCTGCTCCTTGCATCAGTGTCATGTTAAATCCTTCTTTATACCTATTTCAGGGCCAGGTCAGGATCCTTTTCCGAGATACATACAAACATTCCTGTATCCACAACAGTCTACCCCAGAGACAACGTACATCTTTCAAAGTGGTAAAATACACTATTAATAACAGTAGAAGCAACAAATCCTAGCTCTACTCAGCTTTGGAAAGCTCATGTTGTTTTTCATTCCCCTGAGCACTAACCCAACTTGTAGCCCAACACAGTAGCTTGCATAGCATCAGTGCCACCAGGTCTCCCGAGGTTCAGTTTCTTTGTTCTTAGGAGGGACAGGTTTTTTGAGTATGACCTAGAGAGCCAAGCCATCCTCAAAAAATAGGGATATAAGGATACAGTATTTTAACTGGAAGATTACAATGAATGATCCTGTCACCACTACCTCCCCTCTTTATCACCAGTAAAATGTTTGACATTAAGGACTGTACGTTGAGCATGTTTTGAGACAAGTCATTCTCCCACATTCCCCAATATGTAATTATTGTTGTTAAATTGTGAGAGATAGTCGTCAACATTCCAGTAGTGGAACAAGTAGTCAATACAAAATTTATGAGTTTAGGATTCACTGGTGCAGTTTCGTACTGACTCCTCTCTTCTTTGTCAAATAAGCCCGTCTCTTCTGGGCATGGGGTGACTACTTTGTTCCCTATTACAATGTTGAACTAAACTGAAATTCTTAGGTGTATATAAACTCCTGTACAACACTGTCTTTTTTACTGCTCCGTCACCAAAGCAGAAGCGAGCATATGTTTTTGGAGATCTGGACCTACATTGTTTCCAAAGACTACAGAAAAAGAAAGTAATTGACCAGTAATACCTGCTTAATAGGCAAAAAGCACAATCCACCAGCAAAATGAATAATCCTTTTCATAAAGTAAACCCTAAAGTACCCAAAGCAAAGCAAGAAATTTCTGTACATAAAATACACTAGTTCAAGCTATGGCAGGAAATAAAGATGCAGTATCTACTTGTAACTGAATAAAAAAAGAAATTATTTTAAGCCGCAGGTAATTTCTCGCTTTCCACAACAAAGTTGTTGGTTAACTTTGAATGCAGGCACACTGTGACCCCTTACTTTGGAAAATGGGTGAGGATTAGTGTTCGTTTCTCTTGAGGAAGCTTGTCTTTCTCTTGCCTGGCCTGCTCCAGCAGCTGCCGCCTCATTACGGTGAAAACAGAGCGAAGCAATGTCCTACCAAAAACCTGGGTGGTTTCATACCTAGGTAGACTGTCACAGAACTGAGGGACATTGCAATAACAAAGCCACCTGTAAAAAGGAAAAAAGACAGATAATTATCACCATCAAACATATGACTTAGTGCAATAAAACCACTACCTACATCATTTATCATCAGCTGAGAGCTATATGACTGTATAAATCAGTTCTACAACAAAGCTGGATGGAGTTAAGCAGTACGTATATTGCCCAGTATTTTAAAGAAATGACAGACAAGTAGTTTTAAGTCTCCATATATTCTTTTTCTCTGCAGTCTAGTTTCTACAAAGTGTTGTAGAAAATCACAGATTACAGAAAATTCATGTTGATGTCGGGGATTCTCTCCACAGCTTATTCATTCAGCCTCCCACATCTCCTGCCTCTGATTCCAAAGACTCTTAGTATGGCCTGTTTTTCCCTCCTTAAACTTCTACATTTCCCCACATAGAGGAAAAAGGGGTGACACTTTTAACTAACTCCATCCTAAACTGACTGGACTCCTATTCAGGTTCCCCACCAGTTGTCTTCTTCCCATTACACCGTGACTTGTTACTCTTTCATTACCAGTATCTCCCTCCATAATGAGTTTTGCTTTAAGAAGTACATAATTGTAGTATGTCATGTTTCTCTTCTTGGAAGAGGGACTATGGTACTGAAGAGATAATTCAGGAATACATCATCTATGTAGGTCACAATATCTGTCAATCTTATAAATGAGATTTCAATATCTGTGTGTAAGTGAACAGTCATTGGTATCTGGAGCTGTAGCAGACTCAGATCACAACCGTGATGAAAGCTCCAGCAATAACAAGAAAATGCTAAGAATTGGATGCAAACAGACTGTGTTGGATCCTACATGGGTTTCCTCACTCAGATCCAAAGTACAGCCTGTCTCAAAATGGTCTCCCAAAGTCTTGTTCCTTAATCTTTGCAAACATCAGTTGCAAAAGACTTGTGAGATGGAGTTGTTAACAGGCCTCTACTCCCTGTTCTTGGCTGATAAAGAACACCTCTCAAAACACAAGGTTGATATCTGTTATCACAAACAAACAGAGGTCAAACACCTACCAAACATGGTCTTAGGAGCCCCATAACTGTCCTTTATGCCAGGCAGTTATTTAAGGTAACAGGTCATGAGAGCATCCCAGTCGGACACAGACATAGCACAGTCTGCTGTATCACTAGTCACAGTCTCAACTCACACCAGGGTTTGCTGTTCACCTTCATGGAGCTGAGGTGTGACAAAGGAAAGGCCACCAGGAAAGCAGCCAGAAGGTGGTGCTCATCCTCAGCCAGGAAAAGAATCCCCAGCAGTTCCTGGTAACCAGGTTGCAGACAGAGGTTAGCGAACTGCTGCCTGCACTTAGCTGCTGTCACTTTGCTAACTGACAAAGCCACTGCTCTACCGTTGTGAGAAAAAGAAAACTAAAAGAGACATGGCTTTTTATCCTAGCTCTTCTTCCTCCAGTGACTAAGTTGTTTCTTTGAATTCTAACAACGTATTAAAAGGTTGTAACAAGAACTAGCACTTTAAGGAACCTAATAATATCTATTCCCCCATTAGCATTCAAGCATTTGCAAAATTATTTTGATTTTTCAACTCCTCTGTGATTTGGTTTCAAACAGTGATGCTTTACAATGCTTAATGTTATCTTCTTTTTCTCTTTTAAGCTGAATAACAAATAGGGATCTTAGATAAGGCTCACATTTTATGAAGACCAAGAGCAGCACTTTGCAAACACAGAATGTGCAAAAGCACTGTTAAGATACAGATGTTCACGGCCTCTACTCCCTGTTGCTGGCTGATAAAGCACACCTCTCAAAACACAGAGTTGCATGTGAAACCGATATACTCTCACTAAAATCCTCAGGTTTTCATGTCAACTCCACGACTGCAAAAATTCACAAGCTACATCTATGGCACAAAGGTACTGGTATACTCCTGAAGTTTGTACATGCCCTATTTGTAAGGAAGACCTGTAACAAGCAAAAGCCGTGTTACCTGGTATAATTCACTTTATAGCCCGCAATATCGTCATTGGGTGATCGCAGTCTTCGCTGAGAAGGTGTCTCCAGGTGCCAGTAGTTAATGCGGTTCAGAAACATTTTAGCCAGTTCCACTATTGTTTGTCTTTCCTTCGATGGTAAATGGCTAAATTTGTACTGCACGAAATTATTCACACCCTTAAGATAGAAGAAAATCCTGTTTAACTATTTAGCCATAATTTTTGCAGGAGCATCCCCAAATATTCCTCACTTTACGTTTATTAACCCTGAACTTGCATTACATGGGAAAGAAAAATATTGCAGACCATGAACTCCTTGCTCAGCTACTTATGTAGCTGCCACAGGCTGGTTCCTGTGTACACAGCAGCAGGTACATCCTGATGTTTTTATGTAATCCACCTCCAGCAGCTGACATAAAGGTAGAAAAGAAAAATTCATTATTTTTCTTGCTTCTCAAAGTCAGGGAACAGAGAAAGTTCTGGTAGGCTTTCTTCCATATGCTCTGTAAATCAAGTATCACCTACAAAACTCTCTACCTACTTTTCAACAGACTAGGGCTTGTGGACCTCTACTTAAGTTTGTGTCTACACATCGTATTATTTCTTCAAGAAGCGTCACTACTTCAGAAACATGTCTCCTCATTGCACTTTGGATACCATCCACTTCAAAGAAAAAGCTACTGAAAATAGTTAAAATATGTGACTAAAAGTGCTGCAATATACATTTATCATAAATCAATTATAACACTTGTGCTCAGCAAATAATTTTGTTTGAGTGAGTTGCTGAGCTGCTAAAAACAGAATCAAAAATACTGGTCTATTTTAAAGTGAAAATTATTTCAAAATAAACTGTAAAAATAACTCTTTTATCTCTATGCTCTATTTTCTTAGGCAAACTGAGCAAACAGTAAAAACAATGTGACAAAAAAATTATATTGCATAATTTTTATTATATACACCTTTTTAACAGTGTGTTTTAAGGACTAGTATATGGAGATCACATACACTTATTTTTTGTTTATACTCTAAAAGAGAACTTCAGGTGAAGACTTCTCAGAAACTCAGCAATAAAGTGGTTTGATTTTTTAAATTATAAGAAGAGACAGCTGCAAGAAATAATTACTACACATAACAGTCCTCACATTTAAAATACCCTGTTTAACAATAGAGCATCCACTCATTCACTGATGGGAAAACATTGAGCTCCTGTTTTAGCGAGGTATGTGAGCCTCTGAACAGTCTCACTGGAGCTAATGGGCCCACTTGTCTGCCAAAAGTGCATTCTTGGGAGCTCGCTTCACGAAAAACTGAATTTGTCATATGCTCTTTATCCATTGTGAGTTACAAAAGCCTCAGTTATTCTTTGGTTTTGGCTTTGGTTTTTTCTTGTGTACCCTTTGAAAGAGAAGGCTATGATCTCACTGAATTGGATTGCAACATTTTCCTTGATTTACAGAAGGCAAGTGTCATTTTAATATTGGATTTCAAAACTTCAACAACATTTTTCATCACTTGAAACAAAAAAAGATTAGAAGTGCCCACATAAAAGTAGCATTTCAAGTTAATTCTCTGAACCCACAAAAAAGTCAGTTTCATTAAAGCATAAGATGAATGATGAGAGAACTCAAATAATGTAACTATTGTGCCAATAATAAAGGAGAATCAGAAGACTCCTACAGTCCCCTATTTTGTCCTAAGCAATACACAGAAACTTCTGCAAAATGCCTAAAATGCCATTTTCAAAAGCAGTGCATACATTTACCGAAAAAAAAAAAAGAAAAACCCATCAAAAAAATCCTCAAACTCCAACCCCCCACCAAATAATAATAAGTAAATAAAAAATTAAAAAAAAACCCCAAACAAACAAAAACTAAGCAACCCTGAAAACCAAAAAAAAAGACTACCACACGAACCAAACCCACATCTTGACTCTTTACCTGTTCAATGCTAGGTTTCTCAAATGGGGGACTTTCCAAAGATCCTTCTACTACAGGTTTTCCCATTTGTAAAATGCACTTCCTCAAAAGCTGTTAAAAACATAGAAATTTTTTAAAAATTAATATACTTGCATACAGAGAGTCGATGGAAGTCACAAGTGTACAACACACTGCGAGCAGTGTTGTAAATCTCCCGGCTATGTATCTGCTTGTTTAGTCATCTGAATTTGTAATTACTAAACTTCACTGTGAATTCCCCTTCTTTGAAATGCCTACAAGAGGCTTCTCTGAAGAAATGTAGGCAGCTAAGTTAGCATTGATATCAACTGACTTTATTTTATGTAAGTAAAGAAAGTTTATAGATGGGACTCATGGTGAGTTCCTCAATCATCTAGATGACTTTTGGAATAAGAATCAGTACACTTCAAGGACCAGAATGTCCAGCCCACACTGCTCTACTCAGTAAAGCATCACTCTAGTGAAAAAATGTCCCATCAGATAAAGTCAATCCATACATGAGTGGCAGTGAAATTGGCTTATGTGTGAGAGAGTGAAAAACCCAAGAAGACACTCCACAAGTTCAGCTTACTTTGAACAGGTAGAAATAAACTTGCTTGGTGTCTGCATCTTCTTCTTTGTGGACACAGGTGAACAGATACTCCACATCCAATACAATGCCCAGAAGCCTATTCATTTCTTCTTCAGACACATTCTCCAGGTGAGAAACATGAGCAGCTAAACAAAATAAAAACTCAAACTTGTAAAGAGCCTACTGAGAGAACCAGTAACACAAGTATTCCCCAGGAGATCTCAAACAAAGCCATAACTGTAAAGGCACTGATCCTGTAATAACCTATTTAAACAGAACATCTTATCAGAGGTAGCTGAAACATGTGTCACATAGGAGCAACTGGTAAAGGTTGTCCAGTGGTGGTGATTTCCACAGCAGAGGAATGATGGCTGTTTGGAATCACATCATATGTTAACACTTAGAGCCCACCACACAAGTCCTGCTTGTATTAATGTGTTGCACCATATAACTACATACATTTTTGTCCATTTGAGACACAGTTTCTTGACTAAAGAAAATAAATCCATAATTCCCACAAATTAGGTAATCCAGGTGCAAGTAGCACCATATTCTGTAAAGAGTGAAAAAAGTCAGCGCCGAAAATCGGCCTGGAAAACAAAATTATTCGCTAAGTCTCTTACTTTCATTTGACGTAAGATCAAACTATGCTTCGTGTACAATAGATTAACAGAGATTTTGCAGGCTGTACATGCTCATCTGTTTGGAAGTTTACAAAAAAAGCATGTTTACACTTGTTGTAATTTCCAGGTGACAAACTCCCTTTTATCATCTCCAAAGGCAAATACAGTTCCTCATCTGTAATTTTCGAAAGCTTGAGGATTCTACATGTAAAACAGGGCATTCAGTTCAAGCTTCTTTGAACAACTGGCCCCAGGAAGAGAGAAGGCAATGTAAAACAAGAGCTCAATTCCCAGAAAGAAGATTATTTGCATTACAAAAAGCAACAAGATCTTCGGTGACTCCAGGCCAATGTAGACGGTATGCATATCCTTTCCTCTGAAAGGACAACAAAATATCGTTACAAAGAAAGGGAAAATTACTTTAAAGTTTGGGCATATTAAGGTTTCTATATTTTAATGAATTTTATCAATATTTACTGTTTAAGATGAATATTATATCTTTTCAACAGAAATCTGACTCCTCAGTTGGGGAGGTAGTGAGGAAAAATAACACCTGACTTGAAAACAACCATATTTATTGGCCAACCCAGAAAAGATGGTTTGTTTTAAGAAGTTTAGTATGACACCAAAACATTTAAATTCAATAAATCTGTTCAGCTTCAAGTAAAAAGCACAGCTCAGAACATGAAAAAGATACCAGCAATTGTTTCCACTTAAGTGAACATTTGTAATACAGTATCTTAGGGGGATGGCTATCATGAGCTTTCTTTAAGGACAAATATTCAGCATTCTAGGCAGAATAAAATGATTTAATTCCTGTCCTTTAGACAGGCATGAAGGGTTAATATTCTAAGCTGTCTGTCCTGATCTTTTAAAAGTAATGACTAGCCTCCTAGATGAGCTTTGCATTAGAAACTGATCACATTCTAAAGAAACTTTGCATTCAACTAACAAATGAATAAAACATCACCACAAGAAGCCATTTCTATGCAGTATCCATAACAATACTGAACCTTGACTACTTAGTGGCCATGTTTAAACATTTTATTAAACTGGACAATTATTTCCCCTACTGTGAATTTAAAACTACAGTCAGTGTATTAACAGCATGTATTTACTACCTGTTACCATTTCCCATAGAGACACCAATGTTTGCACATCAGCCCAACAAACAATTGTTTTTTCAGATGTTCACAGCCCATTCCCAAACTCTGTGGCCATTAGTTAACATTCTATTAAAGCTTTAGACTGACACTGACATCAATTACAGCATTATTATTGACTAGAGCTACACAGTCCGAGTCACATGCACTGCCCAGCTGGTACACCCTTCCTCAGCTGCTGTTAGATGCCTGAAAGAAAAAATTCAAATATCACATGTATAGATTACTACAGCATGCAGAAGAAAGCAAGTAGAAATAGCAAGGGTCTGCAGTGATATGAAGACCTGCAGATTCAATAATCAAGCGCTGCAATGTATGTATTAGAAACAGCGAAAAAAGAGGAATGTGTCCAAAGTCTATCTCAAAATCAGTGTGTACATAAAAACACTAGCAATGTATATTGGACAGACAAACCAAGAAATACCCAAATACGCTCGTGAAGATGCACAGCAGGAACTGAAGGCAGTGCTAGGGAAAAAAAAGGGACTGAATGCATATACAAAGTATTAGCATATTAATTAACTAGTTTTTAAAGTGATTCAAGACTGAAAATGTTTACCAATGGAAAAATAAATCCTGTAACACAGGAAAAACCAATCAAATATAAAAGAGAAAAGAGTCTCTGACTACACAACACGTGGTCTTGAGGCTGGTGGAAAGTGAATTCGCCCAGCACCCAAGTCAGTCACCACTTCACAGCAACATAATATATCACCCAAATAAAAGAAATATTCATTTAAACAACTGAGCCAAGCTGCCAGGCTGAGCACCAAATAGATGAACACAAGTTGTAAATAAGTAGACTATAAATTAATACACACCATTAAATAGATTTATGCACCAAAACCTGCACAGGCTTGAAGATCAAACCACACTCCCAAAAAGAGACATCTCAAGCAAGACAAGTATCTAGGATTACCTTACTTTTAAAAGGAAATAATAAATCTTAAAAAGAAGAAAAAAAAAAATCCTACATTTTACATCAGGTACAGCTTTAACCAGTACAGGAATTTCTACATCGCTATTTCAAAGGCTTTCCAAGGAGGAGAAAATTCAGCACAGATAATCTGAAGCCTACACACCCTGTGGTAAATTTGGCTTTAAAGCTGTTCAGCAGGAACACACTCATTTAGAGGAGATGAATAGGAAAATTATCTTGGAAAACACCACTGAAAGACATGTTTTTGCCAGCAGTACGAGGAAGCACACAGCAAATCATTTCAGTTATTTCAAATGAAACGTCTTTCTCATTAGCTGAGGTCAGAAGAATAAGAAACTTTAACTTTTCTAAAAAGACCAGTAAATAAAAATACGGTTTCTTCCATAAAGTACTTTTACTGGTTTTACACTACTGGTTTTCCCTCATTCCCTAGTTAAAGAGTGAAGAACAAAACCAGCCTCAGCCTTTAGAAAAGCCAAGTTTTCTACACAAATACATAACATCTACAAATTCTGCTGAAGAACAGAGAACTGACAGGCATATATTGCTAGTTTAAGAGAAATTTTAAAAAAAAAAAATGAAAGAATAAGCTCTTTCTTCAAAGGCCAGGAATTAAAAAGATGGGTAACACAAGCCACCTCAACTGCATAAACAGAAGCAACATGGAGAAGCTGTGTGATGAAAAGTTGGAACTAACTTGGCTACAGTGACTAAATTTTCTGTGATACCATGCATTTCTTAATCTCCTGCAAGCAAGCCCAGACATTGGGAGTATCAGGAAAGGAAAGAACTGCTGAGATGTCTAGAAATAAATTGCATGTAATGAGAGCATAAAAAGAATAGAGAAGAAATGGAAATAAATCCCAACTAAAAAAAAAAAAGTATTTCATACAAACTACAATATTATTTTTCAAAACTAAAAAAATAAATGATCTATTGTGAAGGTTTTAAATTTTCTTTTTCTTGTTTCACTGTCCTAAGCTTTGGATGGCAACAAAAATTAAATAGCAACTGCTCCTTTTCAATTAGTTCTGAATTTTATTTTAGCTCAATTTTTATTTGATATTTGCTAAAAAGGACGTGTATCAGTTGGAACAAGTCTAGAGGAGGGTGACAAAGGTGATCAGAGGGGTGGAGCACCTCTCTTATGAGTTGGGAGTATGGAGAAGGTTCCAGGGACACCTCTGAGCAGCCTTCTAGTACCTATAGGGGCCTACAAGACAGACAGAGAGTGACTTCTTACAAGGACATGTAGGACAAGGGGCAATGGCTTTAAACTGAAAGAGACTAGGTTTAGATTAGATATAAGAAAGAAGGTTTTTTACAATGAGTGTGGTAGAAAATTGGAACAGGATGCCAAAAGAGGTAGTGGATGCTCCTTCCCTGGAAACATTCAAGTTCAGGTCAGACAGGGCTCTGAGCAACCTGATGTAGTAGGTGTACCTGCTTAGTGCAGGAGAGCTGGACCTTTAAAACATCCCTTCAAACTCAAACTATTCTATGATTGCAAAATATACAGAAAAAATCATTAGCCTTTATTTTGGATAAGTATAAATTCTTAAAATAATACTACAGTGACTCAACACTATTTTTCAGGCTATGTGGGTAATAAATTGTTATTTATTTTAAGTCTGAAAAACGAAATCCCCAAAACCACAACAGTATTTAACAGTGGATTTTGAGCAGTTGCTTCCAAGATATGCAAGCTGTCTGCACATAACTTAGACAATGCTAAGATGTACAACCTAGGTATTATTTTCTGTGACACAGCGAAGGCACGGATCTTTTGGTACATACCTGCTTTCAAGAATATTTTATATTTAATTCTAATATAAGGAAACCTAATACAGCTTACAGAAGAGTCATTCATGTGGTATCTAAGGCAGCTGACATAAATCTATGTGAGGTTAACGCATGTGTAACACAAAGTATTAAAATTGCTATGGGTAGCTTAACAGTGCTTTTGCATTTTAACAGCTTTGAATGTCTGTGTTGTTAGAAGTTACACCATAGTTGAATTTATTCAAAACTAATTTTAGGATATTTCCATATTAAACACGCTTTTTAAAACATTAAACATATTTTAATCCAAGTTATTGACATTTACATCAAACCGCAATCCCCATTTCTAGGTCTTGGCACGGCATCTACGACTTTCATCTCGCAAAAGTCGAGATTCCCGGGCACGGGCGCAGGGACTGCGGGGGGAAAGGGAGCCGCTTACCCAGCGTGTGGCTGCAGCTGCGGCAGGGCTCAGCCAGGCTGACAGCCGCCTGCTGCAGCTCGGCCCGGGGCGGCGTGGGAGGCGGGTTGGGGTTCTTCCAGCCATTGCATTTACAGGATTCCTCAGCCTGAAATCAAAGAAAAGGGATATCGATCAGCACTGTAAAACACAGGAACCTGATGATACCGTGTTGTTTCAAAAGTCATAATAAGAAATACAAGTTGTTGTTTGGTGGTTTTTTGGGGGGGAAGGGGATTGGTGTTGAGGGGAGGGGGGGCTTGGGGTGTTTTGCCGTTGTTTTGCCTGGGTTCACATTTTTATCGACCACGTTACTAACCCTTATTTTCTAGAAATAGTCAGAAACAGAATAGTACCCCAAACAGAGATATTAACATAGTTATGGTAAGCAGAATACACACACAAACCCTGACTAATTCCTTTACAGAAAGCCCTCACTCAAGTGAAAAAAGTATTCAAACATTTACAGGTATATCAACATGTACAGATCCTGCCACTGAGACAGTTTTAATAATTTAAACACAAATAGGTTACCTAACAGGAAACATTGCCTCATCAGCTACACCGGCAACAAGGAATCATGCAACTGAAATCAAGCCCGTACCAACCCAAGCAAGGGTTAATCAGTGCTGAAATAACCAAACAATAACTACACTCCTGGAGAACGCTGTCTAAGGCAAGGCCTTTGTCTTGGCCACAAAGGAGAAAGATGTCAAAGACACTTCCACTGCAACCTGCTGCTTTCCCTCGAAATTTTGTTTACACTCACTGAGTGTGAAACACCAGCAATAGACTGCAGCTAAAAGGGAAGACCATGAAGGGAGAGGTTGTGACTTTGGTAATCATGTCTCAAATCACTCAGAAGTTCAAAGCTCTGATTCCAGTTATCCAAAAAGCAGCTTTACAAGAGGGAATTTCCTTCTGCATACCCAAAAGATCTTAGTTATTTTGAAGGCAAAGTACTTTTAGCATCATTCATAGTCCTATTTGAAGATCTAACTGGAAGGAAAGTTGCTTTTCTACTGTTCAGAGATATCTGTGCACTGGGTTGTAAAAAGATAGTCAGGAAATTGCACTGCCAAGACCTCAGTGAGGAAAGTATGCCAAGTGCTGCATAATATTTATGGTTGAAACAATCTTAGTAGAAAAAATTGTGATGTTAATATATCCAGCACTTGTGTCATTTTTCAAAACCGATTCTGCATAGATTTAATGCAATCTATTTCAGGAACCTATTAAATTTTCCTTTTAAGTTTCCAAATCCCATCCTGCCTAAGGAAGAAGCACCCAGGAGAAGCAGAAAGGATCACAGCTTGACAGCTCCTAACACTGACAGCTTTGTAGATGGCTGGTAAATTGTTCTTCTAAACTAATTTTAATATTCAGCAACCTGAGCACTAAGAAAACTGCTGCCTGCAGTTTGCTGAGCATCACATGGTATTTTTTACCATCTCTAGCGCTTAAGCATTTATCCAGCTGGGCTCTTGGCCCTGGGTGCCATGGCTTCTGCCTGCGCCCAGGGCGGTCTGGCAGGTACCAAGGGTCACGAGTGGCATTTTCAGCAGCCAGAGCCACCGGGATGACTCATAAATTCACCTGCAAGTGCCCAGCAAAACCACTTCCACGTATTTCCCTCGAAAAAAGGACAACCTGCATTGCCTGAACCTCCTGGCTCTCTAAACTCACCGTATGGATGCAGACCCCCTGCCATCCCATGTATTTAAAATGTTAAATCAGGGAGGTTTCAGAACGAAATGAGGGGAAGATTAAAACAACTTTTTTTTTAAGTCTCATAAAATGCAATCTGAAAAGACTTAGGTGAAGTTTATGTTCTTTTTCTATCATGTTTTCTATGAGTAATATGATTGGCAGAGAACTGAAGGCAGTCCAATGTTATTTTAGAGCAGAAACCATCTCTTACAGTTTCACAGGCATTGAGCCAGTTTTACTTTTGTTTGTCATCCAGCCCTAAAGACCTCTTAAAATTTAATGACTACAGAGATCAGTGATTGAGTGATACCTGCGTACCACAGATTGCCCTGGTGCAAGAACTTTGGACACCTGTGAGATGACTTGAAACACCACTTTCAATTAGCACCTCAAGCTAGACAAAACTGAGGCCAAATAAACTTTACACATTTGTTTTGTGCAAAAGGCAACGTTGCCTTGAAAGTTTTTGCTTTTAAAACAACGACAGACAAACTGTTGGGAAAAAAAAAGTCTGAAAATGAGATTATCGACAAAGAAAATACAAGATACAATTGTGAAGGAGCTGTCAAACAAAAAATGATTGAATATTATTTTAGGGAAGTAAGATTTGATCCTTCCCATGCAGTTGTCCAGACAAATGTTCAACACTGAACTAGTGACATAATATACTGCTTATTATTAATTGTCTTAAACCATGCCACAATGAAACATGTCCTCAAACAAGGCACAAGCTTTTTCAGAATTTTTTCTCTGAGTGGAGGCAGTATTTCACAGAAGCTTACCAAACAATGTTTACTATCAAGGCAAAAAACTATAAACAGCGAGTAACTACACAAACTTTAGTGTCACACAATAATTAGCAGCAAAGCTGCAAACAGATACACGAATCGTGATAACAGCTCAGTTAAACTGCCAAAAATAAATACCAACCCACCCACAGAAGAATAAAAACAGTGTGTTCAATGGCAAATTTTTTCTGCCCTCGTTGGTATTTCCTCGCCAGATCTTTTTGCAGCAGCTGTTAATTTGTATTGTTCGAATTATTTCAGAGACCTTTCTCAAACAACCACTAGGGTGGGGGTTTTTTATTAATCTCTATAAAACACCAGAATCAGCATAAATGTTCTGTTAACCAAGGGGAAACAGAACCCAAAAAGGTCCTCTTTAAAACTTAGCTTTCACTGTAGATGTTGACAGTGCAAGTATTTTGCAGGGAATATGCAATGTGCATTCCTCAATGACTTAAAATGATGAGTTGTTTTAAATCTTCCACAGCATTTTGTTCATTCAGTCCTTTCTTTGACTATCTTCAGCTTTTTCCTTTATTGCTTTTTTTTTTTAATGTCACTCATCTGCTTTTCATTAGAAAATAAAGTATGACTTCACCTCCTCAAACACTCAACTTAAGATCAAAACAGTTTTGAGGGGAGGAAGGAAAAAAGCATTTGAACTAGCATATCTAGTCCTTGAAGCCTTTTTTCTGGGACATTTGCAGAGCTTTGATAAATCCACTGCAAAAAGCTGGGGGCTTCTGCCTTACCAAGGCCTGCAGCATAAAGACTGTCATCTTTACAGGCCCAGGGATCACAAACACTGCACCTTCATCGGTGGTTTTTAATAAAATTTGGTGAGTGCAATATAATAAAACACAACAACTACCCAACTGTTGCCTGCACTCCCCCTCCAAAAAAAACCCCAACCACAGAAACAAACAAACGTGCAGAAATTATGTACATTTTGCACTGCAAATGTAATATAACTGAAATACAAATGGAATGCAATTTCAATACAAATGAAATATAATTTCAATCAGGGTTTGTTTCTTTGGTTTGTTTTTTTTTTTTTCACTCCTTTCATGTTCAGTGGAGTGTTACAATGTGGGAAATTAAACTGTCTAGTAGCCCTGGGCAGGGAAAACTACAGGACTGTTACCATTTCCTTTAGAATTCTGAATATATTGAATATAAATGGACAGTGAAAAAATACAGCACATTTTACACATCTTGCTAGTATTTTTATTTAAAAAGGAAACTCATGAACATTACAACATTGCACATCTCATCCCCCTTTAAGTGGATTCCAGGTGTCCGAATAATAATGAATAAATGAAGAATGTTACAGTAACTTATGGACTTAAACATTCCTCCCCTTTTCAGACAGTGAAATGAGCCTAAGAACATGGAAACTTCAAGCTAACTTAATTATAAAGTAACATACCTAACAGTTTTAAAACTGAGTTTCAAATAGCTGTTGTGCTGGACTTCTCTTTCCAACTCAAAATCATACAGGTTGCCCTGCTTGGTAACTGAGATGCGAAGCAGACTCAATACATTATACGCATATAACATAACATTACAGATCTTTTTTATTTCCAGCAAGTATAATTACTCTAGAAAAAATACTCATCCTCCCAACACAAAAGCCATGTAAAATACCCTATAAGCTTTTTCCTGCAAGCAACAAGCTCAAATGGATGATTTCAAAGAACTCCACACAAATGATAACAAATACATTGATGAATTTAAAATACATTTTTTTCCTACTCAAGTGTCCAGTACCCGGCAACCAGATAGCTAGACACTGCTAGGAGAGCCCCTCACACATATCAGGAAATTAGCTGACCCATTTATCTTGAACAATACAAAATAATCAGTTCAATGGGCAGCTCTAAGGACATGTTCTTCATTTACTGATCAATCCAATTATTTTATTCCATGTATTTTCCAGTTTCACTTACAGAAGAAAATTAGGCTACCATATAAAGCTTTTATTAATAATAGGCTTCCCGTTTCTACCTTGTAAAGTTAATGGTAGATTTCCTATTTAATTTAATGGAAGATGCTTTAATTGGACCTGTAAGACTCTGTAAAACAGATTCACCCCACTACGAAAACAATCACAAGAAAGCTTTAGCTGTCTCGTATGTCTCCTATACACTTCTGCAGAAAATAACCCTAATACATTTCAAGCTCAGCTTCAAGGGGCTCTATACAGAGCCGAGATGTAAGTAACATGGTCAAGTCTGCCTCATCCTAATCTACCCTGTACAAATCAGGAAAAAAACTTTCCTTATGAAAAGGTGGTACAAGTTTACCTTATGAACACTTATGTGTGGAAAAATTCCATAGAGGTCACTCAAGGATGATAACTGCGAAGAAGAGCTTCTAGCAAGGGTCAGCAGATGGTCTGGAGCCTGGGACCCAGCGTCTACTCAGATCTGCTGCTCACCTGCTGGAGGTCTTTGGCCATGTTATCTCATCACAACCCTTCTCACTCTATCTACTTTGCTTATCTAAAGCACAAAGTCTTTCTTCAAGGAGGTATTAGTACCTGTTACTTGTGCAAATGCCTTAGGCTACTGGGTTCTAATTATATTTATAAACACCTAGGCATTACTGTAAGATACATACAATGAGAAATAAACAATTTTACAGAAAACTTAGTGTACTAAAATAGTACATATTTCACCTTGTTTACAAGAAAAACTCCCAGGGAGACTGGAGAGAGACTTGTATTTTCACATACTGTAAAGCAATAGGGAAAAAAACTGCAGAGGAGTTTTCTTTCTACATCTTCATTAAATATATTTATGTGTGTAAGTCACACAGTGCTGCTTTTATATAAAGTGCTGCAAGCTCGCATGCCTAATGCTCAATTTCACACTGAACAAAACCAAAACGATGTATGCAGCCATTCATACGTGCACAGATATTGCAAATGCCAAATACAAAACCCCTCACAGCACACAGTACTACTGTGCAACTCCAAAAGTCAAGAAAACTATGCCAACTTCTAATATCTTGTTTAGAATGCCACCCTCCTCCTTCAAATTTGGGCCTTTTAAGACGGTTTTTTTCTACTCAAAAGAACCTGTCTTGTGACTTCCACCCAGACCTTCTCTCACAGGGGAACAAGTCAAGTGGAGCAACCCAACAGCTAGAACTCTCCTTTGCAGTTCTTTTATCAAGAAAAAGAAGCAAACCCCACATTTGTCTAGCCTTGGTAGCAGCTCCCTCAACTTCAGTCTTGTTCTGCTCAGGATACATGCATGCTGAACATGTCTTTCCCAGCAGGCTTTGTCCATGTTTCCCACGAAGAAAAGAAGTAGCTTGAAGAAGGATCCCTCTTGAAGAAGGAGGTCCCTCACTTGGGGACCAAGCATCCTGCTCCAGAGAAGTGCCTTTCACTCTCTTCTGCTCAGCATTTCTGCTATCGCCAGTGAGATTCACCCTCTGCATGGTCACTGACCTCTCCACCTTCATCCCTAGTGAACAGATGCTCCCTGCCTCTGTCACCCTCAACATCTCTGAGGTTAAGCTCCTAATAAATTCTGCATGCTGAATCTTGCAATGAAATTTATGTGGGAGAAGGGGACTGACGCTAAGGATGCTATTACATATTTTAGCACTCCAACTTGTACAAGATCCACGTATGGTCACTACTTGAATGAACACAGATGTCCCTGCGGAGATGCCTTATCTAACTCTTCTGCATTCACAGACAGAAATGCAAAATAAATGGAAGAGAAGTTGCAACTCAGAGTAAGAAAAAGTTCAACGTTATACTCTGCACTGCTACAGTTTCTGGCAAACCACTAATGTTACAAGCCAAGAAGTGTCATTCTGGAGCACCTGCCAGGTCTTCAGGAAGAAAAATAAAACATTCTTCCATCCTGCTCCATTCTTCCCCCTTTATCCCACAGGAGAAACCGCGTGGTTAGTTTACAAGGAGCTTCCCATCTGCCTACTTGTTTCTCTTATGAGAACTGAAAGTAAGGTGCCTGCCACTGAATTACTGAAGTCAAATAGCAAAGGGAGGGTTTGCATTCTAATCTTAATGCAAAGCAGTGTTTAGTGCTGGAGCTGTGCCTACATCCCGGCAAGAGGAAGAGGCCCTGGGGTGCTCCCAGCCATGGGTCCTGTTCCATTCATCAGTGGAATACCAACGGGACATGCATTGTCGTGGATGAAGGCCAGCAAGGACACCCCAGCAGAAGACTGACAATATGAGTGGTCCCCAATCTGCACCCCAGCATCAAAGTCCTGCGACAGGAAAAGAGGGCCTTACAGCAGGCCACAGAGTGTGCCCTCCTCCCATCTGAAATGGTATGTCTCCCTGACAACAAGGCACTGTGACAGCACATGAGAGGCCAGTGAGCCCCCAAAAGAGCAAAGGGTTTGGGAGGAGACAAGGCTGCCTGCACTTCTTTATAGCACAGCTACCTCTGTGGGGCAAAGCACCACAGGAAAAGGTCTTTATCCTCAAAAACATCATCTGGAGGCACATCAGAGGAAGAAAAAAAGCACCAGTCAAGGAAGAAAAAAGCAATTCAAGCACACACTCCCTTCCCTAGCAGCACATAAAAACTTACCCACTCCACAACCAGCTACGTTTAACAAGTCTTAGTAACATTAAAATACAGGGGTGCAAAGGGGACTCAACACTGGGAAAGCTTCAATTCATGGCACCCAGCCCACAGTGAGGGCCACAAGGCTCAAGTACACAAACTGCTCTTTAACCTTACTGACACCAGTGTAATCTTGCAATGTCCCATCTCTGTGCCAAAGCTGAAGCTTAGGTGCCTGCACATTTGGAAATAGCTAAGAAATTGCAATGTGTGTAATTTGCCCTCCTATGACAGCATTGTGGCATGCCTTCAGCATACAGTTAAAGCGCCTCACCCCACCACAGGACTACAGAGCCATACAATGATGCTTTCTCTTGTATGTTAGTATTTAGTTTAGCCTTTCACTTAACACCTGCCCGCGTAAGAGAACAGAGAAAATAAGATCCACATTTCTCACAAACAGCTATTCTTCAACTCTGAAAGCATTACTAGAGCATTTGACATCAGCACTGCCAATCTCAACATGTCAGCCCTGCTGTGCATCAAGGAATTGCCCTGACAGCAGCAGTGCAGCCCGTGCTCTGAGCACGCTGGTCCTCCCCTGCGCCCCGCATGTGCGCAGAGACGACAATGCCAGTGGTCACTGAGCTCCGAAGGCGGGAGCGACAGCTCTCACTGCGCTCTACAATAAACAGGCGAGTCCTGTTTCTCCCTCCAAGAAGAATATCGCAGGTGGACAGAAAGTGCTTCTGGAGGGAAACCCAGGGCAGCTCTCCTGAATGCTAGCGCAGGCAGACAAAAGCGAAGAGACCCTCGCTAGGGCAGGGGGGAGGGTGGCCGGGGGAGCCCGCTGTCCGCCCGGGCACCACACACCGGGCACCGGCCTGGCGCTACGTGACCGCCGGGGACCCAACTTTCCCAAGCGCGGAGGCCGCGCCCCTTGGCTCCTCTGCCAGAGCGGTGGCGACGGTGCCAGCCCCGGATCGGGGCAGTGGTTCCTGCGGGGTCAACAGCTCCGCGATGCGGTGCCGGAGCAGCCCCCGCCCGGGGCCGGCCCCCCCGCGTATGTCCCCGTTCCCCGCCGAGGTGTTTACGCGGGGGGTGCTGCGGCAGCCCTGTTAATTAACGCAGCGTTTACCGCCGGCACCGGGAGCTGCCCCGCCCGCCACCGCCTCCCTCGGAAAGACGGACGGACGGACGGAGGGACAGGCGGGCGCCGGGGACGGGCAGTAGGGAGCCGGCACTGCCCGCACAGTCCCGTCTCGGGTGCGCGTGTGTTTTGTTTTTGCGACCGCCG
>VZRE01009168.1:79159-109864 GCA_013396775.1 Cephalopterus ornatus
TTTCCAGCATAGGGTTATACGGCGAGTTTGCACATTCATTAAACGATAGGAAAACAATGGAATGAAGTGCTGTAATATTTCATAAAACAGAGGGGGGTCTGTTGTTTTTCTTTGTTATTTATATTTTTATTTTGCTGAGGTTTTAAAATCGACAGTGTTGATGGGGGTAGTGGTCGGCACCTGCTCGGCGGACTCCACCGCGGGCTCCTTGGAGCCGGGGTACCCCGGGGAGACCGCGGCAGAGGTCGGGGCTGGCTTCGGGCTTCCCAGCAGCTGTGACAGCGACCCGTAAGATGGCTGCTGCCATCCCCGCCGCTTTAAGACGGACTGTTTAAGGTGGAGGAGCCGCTGCCCTTGGCGGTAACTGCCTCAAGCTTGACAGCAAATCAAAAGTGATAAAAAAAATAAAATCCAGTTTCTCTGAAATTTAAGAATTATCTTTGTAATTTTTTTGAAATGTCCGAATCATGTTTTAAAATAACAAATAGCCGCTGTATGGTAGCAGCTGCCTAAGATGTTCTTTGCATTTTTTTTTTATGCCGGTTAGGTTTCTACTTTAGGAGTTGAAAATGTTATGCTTAGTTTCACTTTCGGCTTTCCCACGACTCCTCCTCGGCAGCAAATGTTACCAGCAAAGAGCGCATCTGTAGCAACACTCTGGCTCTGATGGACCACTTAATACCCACACCTGAACAAACACTCCTAGTTTTTGTGGGAGTTGCCGTAGCCTTTAAATCCCCTCCGGATTTTGTTTGTTTGTTTGTTTGTTCCCCCCCCACACAAATTATCAGCTTCTCCTTTAACCAGTTAATTAATGATATTTAACCCAGCATTAAGTTTGCACACTTGCATATAATGAATTATAAGTTTTGATATTGAAAATACCTTTACTGTTTTCACACAGGTGAGTAACTCCACTGATGTTCATTAAGGCAACTTGGCAGGCATTTATGTCTGAAGCTGCACAGGTGAATAACCTTATTCCTTCACCTCATTCATTCTTGAGGGTCCTTAAAAGCCTGAAAATTTATTGCTTCCATTAAAGAAAAATTAAATATGAAAGTTGTTAGGCAGCAGATACTGACTTTGGTTTAAATGCCTGAATGTTTCTTTACATTTCATGGCGTGTTTTTGAGGGTCTAATGGGAAAAACACTGCTGTAATGCATACAGTAAGGCACTGGTTGGTATAAAGGCAAAAAAATACTTTTACTGCAGTTCCTTTTTGAATCCTCAAGATCATGGCTGTCTTACAATACTGTGTCTCTTTCTTTTCCATTATACCTTGCTGCTCAGCAGATAACCAGAACAGTAAGCCTACGAGCCTGTGACTCCACATACAGTTACTATAGTAACATTTATAAACACTAATATCACTACACATGCAGAACTGCTGCCTGCTAGGAGCAGCTTAGAAATAAATCACTCTTTAGCTGCGAATAGGTAAGTCTTTTTCTTTTCTTTTTAACTTTAAACCTGATTTAAATCATTGCTCGCATTCCAGCTTTGTGCAAATATATTTTTAAAACCAAAAAGAAAAAACCTTGTCTTAAACTGCTCCAGTGAAAGGCAAAATGTTACATTCACAATTTTGGCAATAATAAGGAGTGAAAAGACCATTTGCTCTCTGGAAATGTGGGACTATAACTTGGGTTGTGTTGACTTGTGGTGGCTCCAGTGAATGCAATTAGGTCACAACAGGTTGCACTGCAGTAGGAAAAACAACAACAACAACAACCAAACAAAAACCCCAAACAGAACAAACCCCTATGCTTTGACATATGAGTGGATACATGCCATTGCTGATTGCATATATCCAAGCTGGCTTTTTCTGCTGGCTGAATTCACAAGTAGAGCACATACTAATTTTCTAATTATAATGCATGCATAAATCTGAGCACAACACAATCCCTTTGTTGCTTGGTTTTTATCATTTAACATGCACTATGAAGATATTAAATTAGATTAAAACTCAAAGCATTGTCTGAAAAGCTCTTGCCATCTTTTTTCAGTTTCTGTCCTTTGGGGCATATCAGTGGGTCTGCACAAGTCAAGCTGACTCTGAAACCCACATTAGGAAGTACTGGTGGGAGGGGTGATCCTGGCTGCCTGCCTGCGTTGCTCAGCCTGCAAACTCAGGTGAGTAGCCAGGTGACTTCAGGAAGACAACTCATCTGCATCAAATTAAGTAAGCCAGGAGCTGGGTGAGACATGAGTGCCAGCTCTTGCGGGTTTCAGGTCTCTCTCAGGCTGCTGATAGCCCCGAGGAGGTGCCTGCTCAGAGCCCTTGCTCCAAAGAGATCAGAGGTGCATCTCACGATTGTTGCTCCCGCACGAATTCCCTGTGAACACCTGACAGGCTTAAATGCAAGAGCATGTGCAGCATTATTATCCCAGCAAAGGAGGTGATTGCATTTTTGAGTCACAGAAGAGAAATTAAAACGCAGTTTGGGGTGTGCCGGACTCCTGGTTATTACCTGGTTGTCATTTAGGGCTTTGGGGGCCTATCTTGCTCACATAAATAAAAAAATGGCTCAACTAATAGCAGCCTAATGCTGAATGCTACCTCTGAGGGACCACCCAGACCACAGCCGAGTTCTGGGAGCCTACCTCAACTCTTCGTTCCTGCCTCTCAGCCTGGTCAGATCTGGCATCCCCAATGCAGCCTTGTCTCCCTCTTTTTATTCAAGATGGGTCTTTCTTCCAGTGCTCCCACCTGTTTTTACTCTTGCCATTCAAAGCAAATAAGAAAAGTGTAGCTCTTGCTCCTCCAGGGAATTTCTGTGAGTATAAAATCCTATTGTGTCCTTTCATTAGCGCATTCCTTATGGGTGAAGTGGCCTTCCTGTTGGCCACCACGCGTTCAGGACTGCTATCAATATTTCATGAATCACTGGTAGTATTAACAGTGCAAAAGTTTTGTTCATTATGCTGCCTCTAGCATCTCATCCGCTTCCCATGGCATTAACATGTGTCTTTAATAATGCAGATGGCAGACCTTCCCATTAGGCTTTTGTCTGTTATAGGAAACTTCACACCCCAATTACCCATTTTTTTAAAGGAAAAAAATGAGGAAAAATAAATGGAAAAAATGTCATTGCAACACTCATGGCTGTTTCAGTCACACAAACTTCGTGTTAGTAATGGAACATTTAGCAGTTTTTATATGCTTCTTACGCAGAAGATGCTCTTCTTGACTGCAGTCAGAGTTTTGGTTTAACGCAAACCAAGTGAGAAAACTAAAGGCTGGAATCATGCAGCACAGGACAGTCACTTGTGCCTTTGCACAACGTGAGTTGTGTGTGTCAAGTTCAGAAGCTGTTTGTTAAAGTTGTTTAGCTATCGGCAGTCACTACATAGGCTGACACTTTGTTATTTCATGGTACTGAGAGCTCTGGATTGCTTCATACAAACACGGGATATACTATCTGTTTTTTCCTTACCTTCTCTTTCTTCTGATTCCCCACAATTCTTTTGTTGATTCCTTCCTCTAACATATTTTTCTGTTCTTCCTGCTCCTTTATTTGTGGTAGAGATCCCCACAGTTCTCTGGGACCCTACTTGGCATACTTTGACTGCCTGGGCTTTGACAGTTTTGCAAAGCACCCCATCCCTGTGTAGGGCAGGTCATTCACTGCTGGAAGCCTGACAGACCACTGGGAGACTGGCATAAGCCTCTGCTGGCAGAGGTGAGAGGGAAGGGACCTCCTTTCTGCTACCTGCACCTGAGTAGCTGCCAGCCAGCACCCTTAATATGACACTGATTTAGATAATAAAACTGCATAGAAAATTCCTATTATTTCTGTAAGATGAAGTTACAGTGGCCTAAGAACATCTGACTGTGCAAACCCAGTCATGTGCCTTCCCCATATCAGTGTGGGAGGGCACCTGGAAACCCTAGGAACTAGGAACACAACCTCAAGCACCACAGCTAACCACTTGGCCAAGCAGAAGAAATTAAACAGGTTAAAACCCTCCATTTAGATCAACTGTAATAGTCCTGTGTACAGCTGAAAAAAACAGAGGAACCTCAGGAATATGGCAGCAACCCCAGATGTGGGTTTGTGAGGTGACGGAGTTAGGATGTTGCCGGGAATGCAGAAGGCACAGTTACATTATCTTTACCCACGTTCCACTTTCTGCCACAGCTTTCTCTTTTAAGATCTCAAAAACCTCATGTACCTCCCCTCCCATGCCAAGGCCAGCTGGCTTGTCATCCCTACTCCATGCCTCACTTCCTCTCTGCCTCATACAGGCACTTGGTGGGTTGCAAACTCTTACCTTTGTCCCACGAAGACAAACCCATCTACCAGGAAGAGCTGCTAAATATCTGGAGTGCAAACAGAACTAGGATTGCAATTGTTTTGCTACTCCTATTTCCCAGTTTGGTGCTTCCTCCCAGCTGAGGAGCTGCATCTCTGCTCAAGCAGACAGCATCACAAAATACAACTCTCATCCCAGAAGACCTAATGACGGGGACTCTTATTTTATAGGATGACACAAAACCAGTGGGCCTGGAATCCCAAGATTATAGTTTTGGACAACACTTAGGAAGGAGACTAATTATCCTAATTTATTCCATAATTATTTTAATTATTAATCACTTCCTTCTTTCTTGCCTATCATCAGGTTTAGAGGCAGGAGTGTTACCAAGTCCTGAATGCAGGCTCTGCCCCCAGCATGCTCCCGTGACTCACCAGGTTAGTCTTTATCTCTTCCCACACCTTTCATAACTAGACTTTCTTGAAACTGCATTGTTGCTTCTGGGGATGCAGTAAGTAGGCTACACTATGCATATCTAAGTTGAATCACTTGGGAGAAGATGTCTTGTTCCTTCTGCATCATTCCCTCTGCAGATGGTTTCAGAGAACAAGAGGACCAGCTCTTCTAAGAGTAGTGAAAGGTATAGGGCATGGCTGCTGAGTTAGCAAGTGAATTAATCTTTTCAGGTGAGTTTTTCAGAGGTCTTACATGAGTTTAAGAAAGGCTACATAAGGGGCTTCACGTATTTGCTCTTTGCTACTTTGGCCAAAGGTGACCATGTAAAGCTGGGACCTGCTAAGGCAGCACCTGCACAGCAGAGGCTGGCTCTGACTGTGCTGCCGGGCATGCACTGCACCGCACAGCACAGCCAAGCTGCACCGGGCAAATGCTACCGCCTTACGTCACGGCTTGTTGGCAGGTGCTGATGGTGCCAGGCATGCTGCAGCTCAAGGACAGACAGTCCTGGCAATGCCCTGAGTCTCTGTCATGGTTTCTGTAAGTGGGTGTGACGCTTTTGCAAACAGTTTTCCAGGGGAGGTGCCACTGCCAAACTGTGTGACAGGGCAGAGGGAAGGGAGGTCAGTCAGCAGGAGAGGAATTGGGCTGAACAGCTGGAGGCAATGAAGCCGTATCCTGGCATCACAGGCACATGGGGAAAACAGCACTGAGAAGAATACGCTGGCTGAGGCATGAGCAAGAAGTAAAGCAGGGAAGAAGGAAAAGACAGGCAAAGAAGCTGGTGCTCATTCACAAGGGATTTGCAGCAGTGAGGCCTGTGTGCTAGTTGATAATATTGTGATTAGAAACTCAGGGAGACTGTGACCTTCGTTTCACACCACACAGCCCTTCTCTGTCTCTTCCTGTTACCCGCAGGCAGGCAGGCAGGCACACATCTTTCCAGTGCTGGTTTCAGCATCAAGAACAGTCACCATTTTCTAAGACCACAAACATGTAGCAAATAATAAAACCCACAAAACTCATAGAGGAAGGAGTTCAGGACTAGAGATTGGGCAAGTTAAGTTCTGACAGTGCCAATGGTAAGTGAGGAAGAAGCACTTTCTGGGTGGAGAAAAGAATGACATGGGTCAGAGAGAGGTAACTGCATATGGGACTCTTCTGTTCGGATACAAATCAGATCCTGGATCCTCAAAGCTCAGGGACATCTTCCATCTTCACTAATTAAAAAATGAGATTGTAGTGTCAAACTGCAGAAACAGAAAATAATCTTGCCTTACTATATTAACAGCAAGCAGCTCCAAGTGTCATAGCTAGAAAGGTTTTCCAGAAACACAAGATTTACTGGGACAATGGTATCCTCTGCCATGTAAGCCTCGTGCTCTGCTTCCATTCTGCCCCTGTTATAGACAGGCCAGTGCATGACAGAGGTGGAGCAGCCTTCCTTTCTGAGTAGCAGGATTAAGCACTGACCAAGAGGCTCTTTGTTACAACACAAACAGTAAATACGATCTTTTGCCCTTGAAAATAGGTACAGTCTCAAACTGTGGTTTGCTCCCCATTCTTCTAATTTCTTTCTATCTGCTTCTATTTTCACCTCAGAACATTAAAGTGTGTTGGATTTTGGCTCCATAAATAGGCACAGGGAAACTGCAGTGAGCTAGAGAGCTGAATTTTATCTTTCACTCTCTAAGGCTGAAATGCTTTAGCTTTGTGTATTGTGCTTTTCAGTAACTCACTGTTATCCTTTAACCTGACAGCAAAAATCCTCTGAGTCTGTATCTGTTCCTGATGAGGCAAATGCAAGAAGAAGGAAACACAGACTAATCTTTTTACTTCACAAGAGATCAACAAAGGAAATGTTTAATTTTTTTATTCTATTTTTACAAGGTTTTCAGCTATTAACATTAGCAATTTATGCATACTATAAAAAAGTATCAGGGCTGCCCTTTTAATAATTATAAGCAGATTTATTACAACTGAAGAATTGTAGCATATCCTGCTACATGAATTATTATGTATATTATCCTGGTTATTTATACACTGTAATTAACTGAGACTGTTTTGGTGCTTTGAAATTTGTGATTTACTAGCACTTACACCATTTACAGAGATATAAACATCTATAAAATATATGGGAGTGTTAAGAATTAAATTTACTGAGGTCAAACTATAATTTTGATGAAGAGATAGTTTTTAATTTCCTCTCTCTAATCCAAGGGGGTTTTACATACACTAAATGTAAAATGGAATCATATTTAAAAGGCTGACAAAAAACCAGCTTACCAGATTTTCTCTATATATTAGTCCTAATTTTTCTCAAGCCTGAATGGATCATCATAATGACAGCAGTGAAAAAGTTTTGCTGTCTCCCAGCCTCAAATTCAAACTATGCAGAATAAAGAAAAAAAGAGATCTGCACAAGCATATCTTCTGCTGCTGTTTTAACCATGTCCCTCCTTATCTTGTCCTGCTGAAACGGTGCAGCACTTTTAGAGGAGGCTGATGCTCACCTCTTGTGGAGAGATGGACTTTCCCATAAAGTGGTCCTCCAGCAGATTAAGAGCCTTAGCCACCAGCAAGCCACGTCTGCAAGGATAAAGTATATTACAGTCATGAGGGGGTTTTAAGTGGCTCTGCTAATATTATTCACCCTCTACAGAACAGATTTTCCTTTTAAAATGTTATAATTGATCTACCTCCACTGATCAGAGGCACTTGATTCTTTAAGATGCATTAGGATTAACTGGTGTTGGAGGAGGTTGGGGCTTTGACTTCCACAAAATTTTATCAAACTGTCATCACAGGAAAGAGTGCACATGTTGAAACACAACCCGCAAAAATGCTTATAATACACAGGCAATGAACAGAAGTAGTGAGACAGAGGAAAATGTACTTCCTAGCTGAAATCCTGGAAAAGACGACAGCTGCAAAATAGTTGTTCAGGTGTGGCTGTATCAAGTGTAAACGGAGAGCCCCGGTAAATGGATGAGGTTGAAGTAGGATGAAATTACCAAACGCTGGTCTTGTAATGCAGCTGTGACATATTTCTGCTGCTAAACTACTGTTATTTGCCCTGGTGATGGATTAACAGCAGTTAACACAGATTAAATAAAACAGAAATCTCAGAGGAGAGAATACAAAAACCTATGAATTTTTGTCTGACATTTCTCATCCATACACACATAAATACTAAATAAGAAACATAATCAACTTGAATGTAAACCCTATGTTTTCATACTTAGATGATATATAGGCTAGCAAGCTGAGCTGCTCCCATGGTGTCAGGATTTTGTGTTGTTATGGCGTCTGTACATGTATGTCACGTGCTGATTTAGAGTGAGAGCAGGTTTTGCAAGAAGCAGCTCATATTAAAATTTTCCAAGCCTGAAGCAGATAATTTGAAAAAATCCTAAATAATATGGTTTAGCTGTTTCTGAGAATATCATTTAGAAAGATGTTGTTCTGCACGTATGAAACCAAAATCCTGGTTATTTTCTACAGAACGTCCGAGATTGTCAGGTTTGAAACTACAGATTGTCAATTTGGCTGAAGTGGCATCAGCAGTGCCTCTTTTGTCACTCTTATCAATTTACCCAAATCAAAACAAGTTGAAATATTTAAAAAGCAGCATCAGTTTGCCCATGCCAAGTACAGACATGCCAGTGTGCAGGTGCTGAATTTGGGCAGTCCCCTCTGCACCAGTTAGGCCTCTGTCAGGCAGCACCTCACTAGGAGTTACTACTACAGCTCTGACTCCTGGGGTTGTAGTGCCAGATCTAGGAACAGTGAGACAGCATCAAAGATGTAGAGTGAGGTGAAGGAGACTGAGCTGATGAGGAAGGGGAGACTGAAGCAAGGAGCTTAAATTTAAAAAACAGAGGTGCATAGGGACAGGAAGAACACACGAGCTTTGGCTGGAGAACAGGCAGACAGGCTTGTCCTGATTAGACCCTACGAAGTCCTTGCAGTACCTAAATTCTAGATTGATAAATTCTCTGACACAGATAAGCAGAAGACAGATTATTCATTTGAATTCCACTCCCACTTAATATTGTGATCTTGCTAATATCAACAATCCTGGTCCTTTTAAGAAAGTAAATAATTCTTCAATAAAAGCATTATCAATTTGCAAAGATAAAAATCCCACATGGCAAGGAGACATAAAGATAGGTTTATTGCGCCAGACAACTATGGAAATAGGTCAGATACATGTTTTCTGGAAATTCTTGATGGCTGTCACGGTGTGACAGCTGCAGAAACAGTTGCAGCAGAGCTTCCACTTTTATTTCTTCACCAGCTTTCTCCAATAGATTCCTCCTACAAAAATAAGAAGGACAAAGTGCAAATTCTAGTGGTTTTTTTTTTCCATAGTAATCAAGGCAGATTACAGGGAAAAAAGAGAAGATATTCTCTGACAAACCAGGCAATGATGAGACCAAGAAGATCTGTCCTTACAAATGGATTCACAAAGTGTGTGCCAAGTCCTTTAGGAGAATGCAGAGATTTTTGCAACTGGGAAGAAATGAGGTTTCCAAAGCTCACTGGAGTGGCTGTTCAGTGGTTACCTGTTTGGTGGAAAGCATTCCCAGCAAAGAGAGAGATGGAACTGAGGTGGAAGAAAGAAAACATTCTGAAATTAACACGCATAGTCCATTAGGCAGGATGGCCAAAGGTGTTGCTGGACCACTGTACTTTGCTATTACAGGTATGTACATAACACACTAGAATTTTTTTCCCTTCATGCAATAAAAGAAAGCATTAGCTAACCTAGATGTTCGTTGGTAGTCAGTATTTGGAGATAAAAAGCAGCAAT
The DNA here is from genome assembly GCA_013396775.1 of Cephalopterus ornatus. Taxonomy (NCBI): domain Eukaryota; kingdom Metazoa; phylum Chordata; class Aves; order Passeriformes; family Cotingidae; genus Cephalopterus; species Cephalopterus ornatus. Next base: position 88,694 of record VZRE01009168.1, read on the forward strand.
TCCTTTAGCTTGACAATGTGAAGCAGACATAAATTCCCTTGCAACTGATACTGCTATCAGACAACAGTATTCAGCTTATTAGATAAGTTGCCTAAGCATGATATTTGAATTAAAGCAGTAAAATCAATTTACTGATGTAGAAGAGTTAGGAAGCATTCCATAATACACAACTTACCTCTGTAAGAATAGTATAGGCTGTTTTTTTATACCAAAGGGTTTAGGTTGTCATCATTTTCTGTCAGTTAATCACAAATCTTCTGATTTTAGATCTGATAAATTCCTTGTGTCAATGAAACATGCTTAAGATATTCTTGTTATTAATTCGTTTCATTGGACTAAGTGCCACCACATTTTGCTAAAAGCAAACTGAAAACATTTTTTGGGAATCTTCTGAATTATCAGTTTCTGAAATAGGCACTGGTTGGCTTTTACTGTTGTTGTGGAAGATATATTCAGACATGTTTCCTTGTGAAGTAGGACATTGCTTTGCCTTTCTTTAGTATAGGAAATCAGTTATTGATTATAATCAGAAACACTGATACATCCCTAATGCTTCTCCACCGACCCCTGCTGCAGCGAACACTAGACAAAGCTCTTGCAGACTAGCAACTCTGGTCACTGTATCTTTCCCATCTGGTAATTTTTGTTACCAGTTACAGAATCATAGAATCAGATGGGTTGGAAAGGACTTCTGAGATCATCAAGTTCAACCCTTGATCCACTACCACCACAGTTACTAGACTATGGCACTAAGTGCCACATCCAGTCTCTTCTCAAATACCTCCAGGGACGGAGAATCCACCACCTCCCTGGGCAGCCCATCCCAATGCCTGATTACCTTCTCTGTAAAGAATTTCTTCCTAACATCCAATCTAAACCTCCCCTTGCAGAGCTTGAGACCATGCCCTCTTGTCTTACTGCTGGTTGCCTGGGAGAAGAGACCAACCTCCACCTGGCTACAACCTCCTTTCAGGTAGTTGTATATTTATATCCTGTTGTGGTCATAAGACAGCTGTACGATTACAGGCAAGATGCTTGCTTTCCCACAAAAGGAGTGCACATACAGAATTATATAAAAAAGCAGATGGACGAATAGTTTCAAATGGATTTGTGCCTACAGTTACATTCTGTAGTGTCTTCCAGTCTCTGCTTGAAGCACTCTGTACTACTTTTCTATCACTCTGCCTGGCATTAGTAAGTAGTGAGAGGATACTGCAACTGACATCAACAGAGGCACTGTATACTCCTTGTAAAACTACTTCTTCCTATTTCTGCATATGAAAGTTGACTGAAATTAATCAAGAGAGTCAAAGATCAGTAAGAAAAGGGAGAACCATTTGAGAGGCTTTATTGTTTCTAGGAGGAAAAAAAATTATCATCATATTCCACATCTGGAAAAACTAATTCTACATATTAAAAAAAATACTTTTGCTCAACAGTAATTGCATTCCTCTGGCAGTCTGAGAAACACTGTAAACCAACTTGAACATGCAACTCGGTAATTGTGGTATATCCCCCCACCACCATTCTCCCAGTGCTTGTTACTACCGCCAGACTTCCCCTCCAACAAGCTTTTTGCTACTATGTGAACTTTACTGTTACAGGTATCAAAACTAGCTCCATTACTCTTTCAGGAGATGCAGTCACAGCCCCTTAATAGAATACAGAATTAACTCACATAAAGGTTGTTTTCAGATGCATTTGTTTCCACCTTGTTGTGAAAGAAAACCACTTTATATTCCAAAGAGATTGATGAAGATAACAACCTGGGTTGGGTGAATTCTCTACCAAATTTCTTCTTGGTTTTGCTACCTGCTTCCATCCATCCCTCCCTGAGAATTTAAGTCCTGGCTGCAATTAAAGGTACCATAAACTCAAGATCTACTAATGAGTTAAGGTTTGAAGTTGATCAGGGATACTTTAAACCTGCTATGATTAAAATCCACATTTTTGAACCACATTTAATTTAATACACTTAATTTCCCACCAAATGCATCACACCAAAGAGAAAAAGATTTGCACATCAACCTTCATTTGCCCCCCAGGAGCGTGTTCTCACATAAGTACAGACACGTTCCTTCAGCTCTAGGTAAGCAACTGAAGAGGATGGTGAGATACACAGAGCAGGAGAGGGTGACAGTGGCCAGCTCTGTCATCATTAAGTCCCACACTGATAGGCCAGTTAGGTTTTGTTGATTCTTTTGCTGTCTCTGGTTTGCTGACAAGAGACTTGAATCCAAAAGCAACTAGATTTTACTCCTTGCAGTCAAATTGTTCCACATAGGTTATATTATGCCCTTTGTTAGGCTTACAGCTAGTGGTCTTACTCCAAGGGTTCAATGGATATTATACACATTCTTCTAGGTCTCCATGGAAATCAGAGGAAGTAGAGGGGAGCAAGCATAAGAAAACACTCATAGCACACAACTTAAGGTATCTCCATTGTATAATTAAAGGTGCGTCCTTCAGTTTGATATTCTGAATCACCTTCAAGAGAAATCTGCCTTCACAGACGACACTTAGCTGTTTCCTGCCCTAGACTGCCAATACTGCCCAAGAAACACTACTACTGTATAAGCAATGCCTACTTATACACACTTTTCAGAGGTCTGTGCCCCTAGTCTAGGCAGATGATATTAAAAGCACAATATATATGAACAGACTGCAGCCAGCTTCATGTCCAAAAAGGTTCCACATATCTCAAGCAAGTTCCTTCTGTAAGACATCACTTCTGCCCTTATGCCAACACATGGGAGCAGACTGATAATCTCCTCTGACACAAAAAATGGTCTCCCAGGGCAGCCATAGAGGATCTCAAATAACACAGCACTTTGGTTTGGAGCTCTTTCCTTTATGCTCTTCATTCAAGTCTGACAAGACCAGCCCCCCTGCAGTGTTGCAATTTTTAACACTTTTAATTCTCAGATTTCAGGAGTGTTGAAGGAAAGGTAAAATACCTATGCCTGCTAAAGCAAAGAAGTTAGACCTCAAATTCCCGTGATGACTGCAAGAACTCTTGCTCCCTTGACTGCTTCCCTTGGGAAGGGATACAAAGCATCATGTTAATAAACTAAATCCTACACCATGTCCAAATTATTTTTCAGTACTAAAAATTATATGCTGCTAGAAACAGTCTGAACCTGAAGCTTCTTGATGATTTCATCCAGCCATAATATTTTGAAAGCACACACTCTCACAGGAGTGAAAGTATTTGAAAAAAATACAGTCTTGCTTAAAAACCAGTCAAGGTGCAACTTTTCTATCAGACTGCACTTTAAGCTGAACAACATCACTTAAGACTCCTCATAAGAGTTTATCTGCAGTCAGGAGAATAAGATTCTGAAACAGTCTTCTAATAATAGAATGGAAAAAAACACAGAAAACTTTACTGTAAAATAGAACCAAATTCACTGATGGACATATTGCTGCCTGTGGCAGTAGATTATTCAACTATGATCTCAGGTTTTTTCCCTTAAAAAAAGACTGTTCCTATAACAGCAGTATCTTAAGTAAACTCAACAGTATGCTATATTAAAACTATTTCAGTTTTAGATGATGTATATGCAGTCTTCTGTAAAAATGGAAAGAGTCACTGCCTCTCAAAAGAGCACAGCACTCGTAAGAGAAAACACTTCAGAACAGAGGAAACACCAGCACTAATACACCAGATGGATTAGTAGAGGGGTACCTGAGAACTACAAAGGCTCTTGGACATCACACAGATGCAATAAAAAGAACATCTGTTATACCTGTTACTCATATCTGTCCCTATTAGTTTCTTATTTTGGCTTCTAAAGGGTTTTGGGAGGTTTTGGATTACAATGAAGTACTGGCACCAATTCTAACAGCATCCACTCATTTGAGAGTGCATGAATGATGTTCAATGAAACAGGACTTCTCCGTGTGTCAGTATTCCAATAAAGATATTTTCCACAGTGACTCAAAAGACAACCTGAAACAAAATAAATGAAAGTGTTCTACACAAAGATGGAGATGCTAAAGTAATTGACAACAAAAAAGAAAAAAAGCCAACAAAAAAACAAAACAAAAAAACCAAAACAATAAAAAAACACTAAAAACCCCAAACAAACAAAAAAAACACAAAACCCCCTGAACAAAAACACAAACAAAAAACCCAAGCAAAAAAAAAAAAAAAATCAAGCTAATCCACATCTGTCTCTTTTCAGTAACAATGAAATAAATTCAAAGAACAGAGAGAAACCACTCCAGTTCTAGCACACAAGGTGGTTCTGAAGAACTCAGTTTCAGTACAGAAAATTTTATGTATAAGTATTCATCCACAGCGACAGACTTCAGAGCAAGAAGAAACTGTTGCCTTCTGTGCAACAGGTCCAACTGACAGCCATAAAAATCCGCAACAGAATGTACTGGCAAGAGGGTCTAAAGTCATGAAACAGACCCCAAAAGATAGAAAAACGTGCCAGCTAATTGCGACTCAGGTCCACAGCTGGCAGAAAAAAAATGGACTCCAATGTATTTTGTGACAAACCTCAAGTGATGCTGGTCAAGACCTGCTAAAGTCTGTATAACCAGTGGGTTCTAAACCACTACCACTTTGAAAAAAGACACAAAAATGTACCCATCCAATTGCAAATCACCAGCTGTAGGAGGAGGCACACAGTCAGCTCTGAGATGCTACAACAATGCAATAAGCTACATTAGAGAACAACTGGCAAAGACTGCATTAGCTTCAGGTTCAAGAGACAATATTACTATTTTGATTGTATTTCTATATGGATGTGATAATATACTCAATTATCTCAACTTCTAAAAATTTACCATAGGATAGCTGAAGTGCCAGAGTATATATAGGACAGGCTTATATTTAGCTGTGTCATGAATTTACTTGTAAGCATCTTAAATGCTGACCCATTCAGTAAATCAGACATCTTGTCTGGACTGTACAAATGCAATAAAACCATCTGAAACTCTCAATAAGAAACAGTAATCAAAATTTTTTTAAACCACTTTATTCAAACCTGAGCACCTCAATATAAAACTAAACACTGGTGAACTGTCATTTTCCTTGCTAAACCCAGATTACTGCAAATTTTAAATCTGCACAAGTAAGTTTCTATCAGTTCAACATTTAAATAGACTAATTCATCTCTTCTGACACACTTTGTAGATTTCATATAATGAAAATAACTAAAAGAATTAGTGCAATATACTGGACTGATCAAAATAAAATGTACTTTGGAAAACAAAGTTGCAAAGTTCATTACTGACAGACAGCAGTACTTATGTTACAGATATAGGAGCATCATTTATTACTGTTCTAGCCATAAAGGAAGAACTCAGAACCCCCTTTGATTAGAGAGGAAAAAAGTTAGCTTTAAGTAACTGTACATTCTGTATACCTTTAAGCAACTCTTAAATATTACAGAAAGTATTAAACAAATGTAGACTACAATGCAGAGTACCTATTTACAGTACATTAATATCCAAATTTAAAATCAAGTTGGATGTACATAATCGTTAGTGCACTATTTTTTTCCTTAGGGGAAAAACAAACTGTAATGGCCAGCAATGATCAGAAACAAGAAAAGTCACAGACACCGAGTTTGTTGTGGTTTTACTTGAAGAGCTCTTACAGTTTGTAGAGGGGAAAAAAAAAACCCAAACATATCCTAAGTTGTAGAATTGAATTTACTGGTCTGTACCCTCTGAAAAGATTGGAAATTAAGTTAAACTTGATTCATCACTAATCCATTAAGATAACTAACTGGGTTGATATAATTTACATACGGTGTACCAACTAAAACTCCACTGTCTGGCAAGCACTGGATTCTTAAAATTGTTAATGCAAGTATTATTTGTAATTAAATTATTAAACTATGGAATGTATAACTAAATAGTGGATACCTGCAGAAACAACTGGTTGCATCAATACTTCAGATAAGTTTAATTAATTTTTAGACCCTCTTTCTAAAAAGGTTTTAAAGCACAATTGAGAATTATGAAAAGACCCAATTCTATTTATTATAACAGTGATCAGTATTGAGGCTACAGGAACTGGCCAATTAGGTCCACAGAGAGCAGTTCTTCTACACCCCTAATAATAACTGATTTTGAAAACCTTTCAGCTGAAGGAAGTTTATTCCGCTTCCATCTCTCCTCTACTGCTGGAACATTATAGCCAGTGGTGGATACATGCATGTTAAAATTTTAAGTCAAAAGAAAACTCTGTATCATGAACTTGACTATTATCATAAGTCTCTTCGCTGTTGGGAAGCTGTACTGGACCAGGTTAAGCACTCCAATTCCATGGTTATTAACAGTTAGGAAGCAGAAGAATATTCAGAACAGTTTAAAGCAATTGATCTTTTAGTTACTACAACATTGACTCTTGGGTGGTTGTGTGGGTTCAGTAAGATCTACTCCTCTTCCTCTGGCAGAGCTGGCTCCTGCATTCTGTGGTTCATTCTTGGGCAATTTTTTTGCTGTAAGATGAACATGAAATAAGAGTTAAAACTGAGATTTTACTAATATTAAATCACCTGAGTACACAAAGTCAACACATTATTACTCTATAAGCATATCAGTACATTCACTATATAACTGGATTTGATTCAGTGTATTGGTAATGAAAGAAGTTAAGACACTTAACTTCTTAATGACTAACTCCCTTATCTATGATTTCCAAGATTTAAATGCATTAGGAACTTGAGCAGTAAAAGGTATCTGCACAGGTGTGCTATGCCAGCAAATGACAGCTCTTGTGGGAATCCACCCACCATGGAACAGGCTTCAAAGATCAGGATGTGAGAAAAGATACAGAAACACTGAAAAGGCACAAAACACAGACAGAAATGGGTCAAACTAGTTCCCAGATATCCAGCCAGAGTAAGTACTTGCATACAACATATAAAATGGCCCTCAGCACCAGATCAAGCCTCTCATTTATTTCAAGCTGTCTCTTCTCTCCAGCTCTTATGAATCAATTGACTGATAATTTCTTTGTTGCCTTTGTAGCTCTAAGGTACCTCCTCAATCCTGACATGAAAAATAATTGCAGCAACTGTTACCTGTCTGAGCAGTAGCTTTTCCTAGATTTCTTCCATCAGAAAATTGCTTATTTTAACCATAAAAGTCCATAAAAGGACTTCCATGGGCCTGTCTTGCACATGACCTGGGACGCAATAACCACCCCTATTCTACAGTTAGGCTGTGTGCTTTCATTCCAAAGTAATTACTTCAATCAGCCTTTTAAATAACAGCTTTCCCTGAAAGGAACAAAATGCAGCCAGAAAAACAGCAGAGCACACATCAACAATGTTCTGTGGTGCTGGATAATCTCAGAGTGCTAAGTAACCCAGACTCCCTTTCCCACAAAAGGGTGGACCAGAGGGATCTTCCCTTTCAACTTGGGCTGTTCTACAATTCTGTGATAAAACCCAAGAACTCACATGGTACTAAGCTGCTGAGACAGCACAGAGGGACAAAGCACCAGTAGAAAAATGCCTTCAGAGCACTATCATTTTGAACTCTAGAACTGTATCTAGAACTCAACATTTTTTTTTAACTGGACGTTCTTGAATGAACTCTAAAGCAGTCGATTTACAAGCAGCTGTAGCTTGCATCCCACAATTCTGTCAGTGTTCTTATATTTCCATTTTCTCCCAGTTTTGAAGATCATATTTACACATGGTCCTGAGAACTGCACCATGTTGTGCAGGCTATTCCAAATTACATGCAATAGTTAGACTCAAAGATTTCCTTTCAGAGTCCACTGTTGCACAGATCTTGTTCTGATGCACTGACAAAGCTGAATTTCACCCCACTGATGCAAAAGAATATTCACATGGCCAACCAACATCGCAGACAAAACACCCAGTTATTAGTTAGGCATTGTTTTCCTCAAATTTACTTTGTATACTTCATTAAAATATGAAGACATAAGAATTATTGTTAATAAATCAAACCACAAAAAAACAACCCACCAACATATTTGGTGATTCGGGTTTTTTTTATAAACAGGATGCACACTACATCATTAAACACGGTAATTCTGAAATTTCACCAGAATGGTGCAATTGAGCATTTCTGTATTATTAAATGCAGACCTACCTTCAACAATTCTGAGAAAAATATACTTTCCTGTCATACAGTTATGTGTTCGTGTCCGTTCCCCCTCCCCAAGTATTTATAGTTAATATGAAGGAAGTACTTTCTATCAAGTGTTGCTATAGTGATAATTTAATTCACATCTACTGGAAGTTCGAAGCACACCACAGATTATCTTCTGCTTTCCTGACTTGAAAAGCAGAGGGTAAGAGCTCTTTAGAAACATTTAATTTTAACAGCAATGATTTTTTTCCACAAAAAAGCAGGTTGGAGAGGCCACTGTGGTGCAACACGCAAAACAGATTTAATGAGGTTATTTGATACTATACATTACTATTACTGAGCAGCAGAGCTCCTACTGTGATTAAGGTTATTATTTAACCGGTTAGTGACTGGCCTTAAATGCATTCATTTTCCTCCTCTTTCAGAAGTTCATCAACAATTAAATACAATTTTGGTTATATCAATGGAATACACAAAATTTCTTAATAATTTACACCTCCTATTACATGTTAGCAACTTTACAGAAATCCCTAAGATTATGTTAGGTCTAAAAATTATTAGTAAATTTACTTTTCATGTGCAGCATCCTTATTACTCAGGCAGTGAATTTAAGCACATTTTTGCCATCTTTGGCAAAAGTGCCAGAAATAATTCAGGTTACAAAGACCTTGGGTTAGAAACATTGCAATGGTCTGAATCTCATGAAAAAAATTCTCCTTAAGTTCTTAGTTTGTTCATAAACTCACCAATTGCCATGAATATTTCATTGACGTTCATAGATGTTTTGGCAGATGTCTCCATGAACAATAAGCTGTTGTCATCTGCATAAGCCTGTGCTTCCTGCAAGTTAAAATAAAAAAACATTACTTCATTAAAAAAAATTAAAAATCACATAATTACTACATTTTGTACTTTTATTGCTACTAAGGAACCATTTTCTACCATGTAGAAAGAAAGACAGTTTGTTGAAACATTCATGTGACAATATGTTATTCATTAGCTATGGAGAAGTTACAATTCCATAAAAATTCCAATAAAAATTCTTACTAATCTTAAAAACATCCAGATAACATATCAAGCAAAACTAAATAATAAATGAAAATATTTATGAGAGGGACAACCCCAATTCAGAACACTAGCTGTGACAGCAAGAACAAATGAGCTCCAGAAAGTGCCATCAAATGTCAGCAAGTCCATTATTACCCTGGAAAGAAGGCAGTTTACAACTATCTCAAATCTTTCAAGCACTGGGGCAGATGGATCAGAACAATTTCATTATCCTGACAGAAATTCACAATTATAACAAATAAGCAGTATTAAGTATTTTGCCTTGTTATCTCCCCTTTCAGTAGGACTTTTCACCTGATGCACTGGTCATAAGAACTGTACTATTTTTGCCGCTTCCTATTACTCAATTCAGCTGAGAATCCCCATCTTATGGTTATGTAACTGCCTTTGCATTCAATAAGAAACATACAAAGAAGCCAAACTACAAGAGACCTATGATGGAAAGAATAACCTACAGCATTCTGTGATTAAGTGACATCTGCTAAGATGTCACTATGCCTGAAATAACACATTAACAAATACTTAGAAATCTGTGATTTGCAATGAGAAAGGACTGTCAAGCCTGCAAGAAGCCCAAAAATCCACATTAGCAAAAACCCTAACATTTGAAAAATATTAAGATTCTAATTGTTCAAAAAATGTAAGGGTAGGTCTACTGTGGCAGTTAAATTTGATTACCTGTTTGACAGCAAGACCTCATACTTCATCATGTATGAAGTTTTTGTTAAATACCACAACTTTTCACAACACAAAGATCTTCTGTCACATAGCTTTGTGTTACAACTGACATGGAAGTATAAAACTAGAAAACTGAGTTGTTGAATTCTGGCAGAAAAAGCACCTGAACCACTGCTAACTGTCATAATTCAAGTCTATAGCTGCAAAAGGATTCACTGCTATACAAAGCAATATCTCACACAGGGACATCAAATACAGATTAAAAACCGTAACAGAATTAACAACTAATAAATACTATCTTAATTCAAATTCAGTCAATCATGAATGGTCCAGAACTACTAGCAGTACATTTTTTTATTCATTTTGGAAGCTACTTTCTGATGACCTGGCTAAACTTTCTAGAAGATAGAATACAGCAGTGAGAACACAGATATAATGATTAAACTGAAAAGAATGCCATGAAAAGCACAATTAAAATTTGAATACTGCTTCAATAGTACAGCCCAAGGAAGTTAGGCAAATCAATCAGCTTTGTATCATGTGATAGTCAAAATTTTCTGGCTGACAACTCAGACAGAATAGTTTGCACTGAGTTACTGCTACCTCATCCATTGAAACTTGTTACTGATAATTTCCAGTAGAAGACAGAGGTCACATCAAAGAATAGATAATTAATTAGCCTTAAAGATACTCAAATAAATTAGTTATTCCTCCAAGTCAAACAATTATTCAAAAACAGCCTATTGCTACATATCACTTGTACAGAAATAGGTTTTCCAGTAGCACATATAATTTAATTAGTCTCAGCTGATGTTTATATTTAACAGCATGACCTCCATAACAACTAGCTAGGCTATGCATGTAAGCTCCTCCTGGATTTATTTACTATCTATTCAAACTAAATGATCTTTCTATGAATAGAAGTTGTATACATACCTGGAAATCCACAGCTCTTTTGTTAGCTAGATCAGCTTTGTTTCCTCCTAAAGCTATTACAATGTTAGGACTTGCTTGTCGCTGAAGTTCTTTGACCCAATTTTTCGCTCTGGCAAAGGACTCCTGTTAATGATTGCAAAATGATGCAACTGAGTTTTATCATCCTTTTGTACTCACCTATCATCCCCATCTCTGTTATCTACACTTCAAGCACAAAAGGCCAAATGCAAGGCTGCTACCTTAGTCCAAAGGCACACTCCAACTCGCCAACTGAGCTTTTATAACAAAACATTCCTACCTTAGTTCTCAACTGCTTAGTTGGGATAATGCTGAAAAAGCAAGTAAAGATAGGAAGATCTTTATGTAGACAGAGCATGGAAAGAGAAATAGTTAAGAGATAAAAATGGGAATTTCAATTTCTCTAGAAGAATCAAGTGTATGAACAGCTATATTGAAAGGGTCTCAAAATTACTTCCTAATTACTGAGCACTACTCATTATGGTACACAATTTCTGATGTTTTTTATGAGAGTTTTGGTTTTTAAGTCTCATTTTATTAAAAACAAATGAAGCTTATCTAAATTCAAATAAAAAGAAATCAAATAACCTTAGCTTTTGGTCTCAATGGCTTGTGCCACCTTTCCAATCCTTACCTGCAATCTGCAATAATACAATATTAAAATGTCTTTCGCTATCAGAAATAAAACTGCCACCAGCAATGTGGTGAGAGTAACAGCTCACACTTGGCAAATTGATTTAAAGGTGGGTTTGAAACATTTTTACAACAGAATTTACTTTCTCTTTTTTTATAAAAAAGAAAAAAAAAACCTAGAAATGATCTTTTGACATGAAAAGTTTACAGACACGAATTAACATTACATAGTCCAATATGAAATGAGGAACCTGGTCTAGCAGAATTTGTCCCTGCACGTGGCATGGATGTTGGACTAGATACCCTTTAATTTACTTTACTTCCAACCCAAACCATTCTATGAAATCATGAATTGATTCACATAAGTCAGTGAGAAAAACTAAGGAAAGGTCAACACAAGACTGACTTCCAAATGCCCCTTGTGCCTCCCTAGTACAGTACTTACCTCATTTGTAATGTCGTATACCACTATAGCTGCTTGTGCTCCTCTGTAGTACATGGGTGCTAAACTGTGGTACCGCTCTTGCCCAGCCGTATCCCAAATTTCAAATTTTACCGTTGTATCATCCAGACATACAGTCTGGGTTAGAAAAGCAGCTACAAAAAAAGACAGAGGTGCTGAAACCAGGAGTCTGCTTATATCTCTAGATTCATACAAAATTATGCTCACAGATGCAAATATGATTTCCTTAAACAATTCCAGCCTACTATTGTAATATAACAGGTTTAATGCAAGCATTAGTTGATGGACCATAACTGATCAACACAGAACAGTCATTTAAACAACCAGACCTTCCTCAAGTTAAAGACATAAGAAAGGAAGAATTGCAAACGATTCCCTTTTTTTTTTTTTTGTAATACTGAATCCGAGTAACCATAAGCCTTCTTTTAAACCTTCTAGATACAGTGTGTTGAAGCAGGATGAAATGTATCACCAAGTAACAGTATTTCATCATGCTATAATCCCACAGTTCAGATATTTTCAGTTCTACACATTTACATCACTTGAATAGTATGTTAAAGCTTTGATTTTCAGCTCCTGACAACTTCAGCTAAGCTAATGGGCATGGAAAAAAGAAGCACTTCTCAAAAGTTCTTGTTCTTAAAGCAGCATGACTTTGCAAGTGATCTCATGAGTTAATTTCAGCATCATTTTGACAGTCTGCAATTTCTTGGGCAGCTTGCATCCACTGCCACTACAGCCAAAAGCATTACCATAAATAATGTTCTTCCAGTTACAGAAAATAGTAAGTAACTTACTCCAAGTCTTCAAGCAGTTACTCCTAGTAAAGTTTTTCCATTAAGATTAAGGTACATATTAAAAATATGGAGGCCAAGTACCCACACAATATAGAAACTAGTATTACGAGACTAAGGAAAGCCCACTGCTTGGCTGAAGTGGGGACTCTCACCACTGGGCATACTGACAGATTGTGGCCAATTTAAATCAAAGGTCTGAAGAGACACTGACCTGCTTGCATACCTGGGATGTCATCCTGTCCTACATACTCGAGACATCAGAGCCTATGAATCATTCCAAAACCGCTGCAACCTTCAACTCATTATAGAAGCCAAAAGCAAGCCAATCTTGCTTTGTAAAGGACATTGTAACTAGCATACAGAAGTGCCCTATTTCAGCTGTGAGCGAGCAGCTGCAACTTAGTTGCCGGCTGGGGTTAAACCGTGACAAGAATCTGACTCCTTAAGTGGTCAGGTGCTCCTGCTTCAAGGGTATTAGCATCCATCACAGACGAGCAGGCAGGCTGGAGAAGGTAGAGGCTTTGATGTTCTAATGTTAAATCCTCATAAAACTCTCTAAATACTAAATATCCAAGTATCAGTAAAACAGGCTCCAGTTGGCATCTCCTTAAGCAGCCCAGAACCAAAACAGAGTGAAAAAAACCCCCATACATCCTGCACTAAACTAAGAGCTTCCTCCTCAGAAGCAGGTCAATATTATACTTGTCCGAGGCAGAGACAAGATGTTAAGCAAGTGGATTTTGAAGTTCTTACAGACATTATTCTCTTAACAGAAAAACGTACTTAAACTCCATAAATGAAGGTATTTACTCGGGAAGAGAATTAAAACAAGGTGTTTATTCTATGACATTCTCATTTTTGTCAAAAGAAACACTTCAACCACCTTAAAACACCTGCTAATTTTTGCAAAACAGGTATCTTTCTTCTATCTTGCAAGGCCAGAGTAAATTGACAGTTAATCTACTGTGTTAATTATCTGAAAGCCTATCATCCTTAACAGCCATACTTTTGTCTTAAGCAACTAACAGGCATTGCTACACTAGTCTGAAGCGGCAAAAACATACCACCACCATCCAACATGTCTGCCTTTAACTTCACTCCCTTTCAGATGTTTTTATTCAGATTCACAATGCACATAAGCCTCTCTTTGTTAAAAGGCCCTTCTGTATACAAAGAAAATTATGCCTTAGGCAACTACAAGCTACACAGTTAAGACAGCTTTCTCTATAGAAAACTTTTTCTGAATCCCAACATTGCTGCTTTTAATATCTCTCAGCTGTATTATATGGCATTTTGGTTCTTTCTATTTCATACAGAAGAGGCCCAAGTTAATACAGATCACACTAAACACTACATATCTGAACTTAGGCTCTTGTTTAACTTTTGTATAGATTTTAAACAGTGTAACACATTTTGGGTTATCACAAACACTAAAACAAGAAAAAACTAAAAGGAGGTTAAATGAATTGGAGATCACTGAAATGCAACAATGAATTTCACTTAAATTTAACTGTTTTTTTAAAAAACAAAAAATCTCATTGGTATTGGAAAGTTAATTCACCATAGATCTTTGAGAATGCTCTCCATGTTACTGCACAGTCGTATGAGAGAACACAGAAACCTTTCATACTAACACCTACTCTAAAGCCATTATAAAATGCACAAAGCCAAGTGTGCATAAGTAAGATTGCTAAAGGAGAAAATATGTGGTTCTCCATGTATGCCGAGAAACACACAAAATAAACACATGTAACAGCTAGAAACAGGGCAAAAGCAGAACACAATGAAACTCAGCTTGTATTTATTTTTGTAAGCTTTGTAGAGTTTTTACTTTTCAACAACTGTTGGTGTGTGAAGACCCATACAGACCACTGAAAGGGCTTCACATAAATATTACAATGCAACAAATTGACTCATGCAAGCAGCAACTACTGGGCAATAATTATCAATCCTTAAAATCCATATTTTTTTAAGTCTGTATGCTATTTGGTAGTTTTAGGATAACTTTAAATTTATCCAAGGAGGAATACAGCTCAAAGCACAAACAACCTCAAAATACAATATAACATAAGAAATCTGTCAAGGGGAAGAGTGGCATAAAATCTGTTCACAGACAGACTTTTTCAATCCTAGTAACCAGCACCTGTTTTGTTTGAAGTCCAAAATGTAAAAGCAGCACATTAAATTCTGCGATTACTAACAAAGAAAGGTATATCCAGAAATGTGGCAAGTTCACCCAAATCAAAAGCAAAGCCAGCATGCACAAACAATAAACACAAGCTTGCGTTTGCAGCACTTTCTCTTTCGCAGGAACTAGGTTCTTAACTCTTAAGCAGTCGTTTCATGCATTAAGCATACATAATTAAAACAGCCACACATTCACTCACAAACAAGATGTAACATGGAGCCTGGGTTTCAAAACTACGCAGCTCAAGAACACATTTACTTCCTCCACTTGACATGGATGTTTGTTACAGCCTAGTGCCAACTATGTTCAGCTTAGAAAGTTATAATTCTCAATTTCAGACACAGGGCTCAGATTTAACCCTTGCTGTCAATGACCCACTGCAGAAGTGCCATTAGGTCTCAAAGGTTGTCAAGGGCAAGGATAGTGCATAAGCTCAGTTCAAAACAAATTAACAGGATAATTTTCTCACCTCCAATCGTACTTTCTTGAAACTCATGAAACTGTCCTTTTACAAATCGAAGCACCAAACTTGATTTGCCAACTGCAGACTCTCCTAAAAGTACTAGTTTGAACTGGCAAATTTTATTTCCAGCATTTGGCCCATTGGGTCTTGTTGCTCCTCGATTAGCCATGTCCAAATTAGGAAGAAGTCCTTTATTTCAACAGCTTTTGAAAGCAAGTTCCAGGATTCAGATCTCAGTGGTTCTTCTGCCAGTAACAACCTATTTGTGAAAAGATAGTGGGTGGTATTAGATTTACAAACCAAGTAAGAAAAAAATCTCATTCACTAATGAAACATGCACTACATATAACTTGATCTAATATTTACTGAAGTGAATAGTCCAGAGTATAGCTACCATCGTTGCTAAGTTGTCAGCTATAGCCAGAATTTATGACAAATGAACCAGTTATCTTCTTCAACACCTGGTCTTCCCATTCAAGTCTCAAATTAGGACACTGAAATTCAATTATGCTGCTTCTTGCAAGAATTCAGTCTCTTATTTCTTAAGATTATCAAGATTGAAGTATAATACAACATATTCAGACTTTTAAATTATTGGTAAAATAACAAATGACAAGAAGTAATAATTTTCCCATAATTATACCATTGCTAACCAGTATTCCAAAGCTGGCACCAATAAACAATGCTAAAAAACTGAGCAAATTGGGAGAGCTCAAACACCACAGTAAGTTCAAGAGTGACTTGTCAACTCACTTTTATCAAATGCAATTTCCTTAAATAGAAGTACAGAAGATCTTCACATATGAACCACTGATACATTCTCTAATTAACAACTGTACTGAGAAGCAACAGTAAAGCCTTCCATATGAAGAAAACTAGGGGTTTTTTGACCAGTAAGAATTCCAGATCACTTTGTACAAGCCACCAGAGAATTATAACGATAGATTTCTATTTCCAGTACTAACACATGTCCTAGCAGATCAATATTCACAACAAAGACCTTTGTTAAGAACAACTATGACCAGTGTATTCCTTAGTCTGTCTCTTCTTTTTAACTCCTTAGAAAGACCTCACCCTCAGTATTTATTCATATGGACAGGGAAAGGGAAGCCTTTAGACTCTGCTGGTATCACTTCTGAGCCTAAAATTTATGCTTTTACACACTTAACAGCAGACATGAAACAAAAGCCACGCCAAAAACAGTCTATAACTTCATCCTACTCCAGTTGATTATTTCCTTGAATTGTGCATGCTTTGTGGGGATACAGCTTCTCTAATATCCAGGATGCAAGCAAGTTAAAGTGCATTCTCCTAATGCAGGAAATGGTTTCAATACTTAGTTGCACAAAGGTAAGCAAACCTAACACTTTCAAATGACTTCTTATTCTTAATTCCTGGTGGTAAAGCAACTACATTTTAAACCAAGCAGTAGTCTTTAACCAACTTCCTATTTCAAACCCCTTAGCACATAGATCAGGCACTTGAGCATTCCAGTTTGCCATATGCTGAGCTCAGACACTAAGCCTTCATTCTTCTTCCTAACTCTCCCTCTTGTAAACTCAACCCAAGTCCTGAAGAATCTCCTTTCCTGGAAAGTGCTTCAGCACTCTAGCAGAACTCCATCCTCCAGTAAGATACTCCCTCACAAAACTAATTTTCACAGAATAAATGAAAACAAAAATCTAAGCATTACTTACTGAATTATATTCCAGTTGAAAAACAGGTATTCTATTTCCCAGTGTAAACAGAACTTGAACACAGGTCTTAAAAAAAAAAATAATTTTCAACATCCTAAAGACACTCCTATTTCCTCATGTTGCTTCTTTTCCTCTTATCTCTCAAAATAATTTAGCTTGTTTCAAGTAGGATATTGCAATTCTGTATTCTGTCTTGAGTTTGACTATTTGACTATTACATCATCCTTAAATCAAAACATATATATTTTTAAAATTTTAGTTGTACAACATAGTCTAGTAAGTATTGCGTTTTAGAGGTATGTTCTTACCAACATGTGAAAGTGTACCACAGCAAAAGAATATTTCTATGAAGCAAAAAAAGCCTTTGCATATTCACCAACATTAAGTACCATATTAATTTCATACTCTGACTCTTCCTCATTAAATTAATTTTGGGGAAATATTTCAGAATACAGGAATGGATCTAGTTAATTTTAAAAATACCAGGCCTTTCATCCTTACAACACAAAAGTACATTATGGGCTGTTGGGGTGTTGGTTCTCCAGCA
Source organism: Cephalopterus ornatus (assembly GCA_013396775.1). Taxonomy (NCBI): domain Eukaryota; kingdom Metazoa; phylum Chordata; class Aves; order Passeriformes; family Cotingidae; genus Cephalopterus; species Cephalopterus ornatus. The sequence continues at coordinate 106,273 of VZRE01009168.1, forward strand.
AGACTCTGCCGCCTCCATACTGCTGAAATACGGATCAGAAGTTATGGAGCAGCTTGGATAAAAATTGATCAGTGACAACAGTTAATCCCTCCCTAATTATACTACAATAGAGAAAGTAAGGCATAGCCAAAATATAGGTAGTTCAGAATACTGTTAGCCATTTGTTTATCTTGTCTTTTGGAAAATGAATGAAGACAAGTTATTTCTGGTTTAAAACGGAAAAAAAAAAAAACAACACATCTGTTTGCTGTAGCCTTCCAGTGTGTTTGGACAACTATGAAATAATTTAAAACCCTTTAATCTTAACACATCCCATGTTCTTCTAGACTCTGCAGCATTCATAAAAACATAAGGATGACATCCAATGACCGTGCAACTTAGTACTCTTGGGAGCAAGTGACTTCTGGATGACACAGTGAGGAAATCAACCCACCACACTGGTTACTCACTCCAACTGCTTTTTTTGCTCACTGTTCCCCACACCAAGAGCAAAAGGAGGTACAACAGAAGAACAGGCAAGACTGATTTAACTCACGTAATATTTACCTGTTTCAACTGGCCATTTACAGCTTCTAGTTATTCAGATTTATATCACTTACAAAACAGTGATTACTACTCCTTGCAAAACTCCTTCAGAACGCAAAGCTGAAACAGGTTGTCAAGAAAAATATCTACATCAATTTTTATAGATGCCCAAGCTACAGAAGCTGTAGTTATCAGAGAACTTCCAAGTTTACACCCTTACAGCATCCCTCCCCCAAAAATCATTCTAGACACTCAGATACCATGTTACAAAAATAACCAGCTGCGAGGCTGATAGCAAAATCTAAGAAACATACTGCAAACCTCATTCCTTTGATAGTCACATCAATATTTCTAATAAATTAATAATAAAACCTACTACAGTCATGCCACCCACTTTTTAACAGCTAAGGATAAAATAAATGCAAGACTGAAAACCTGGTGGAGCACATCCAGATGATTTTGATATATTAAAAAAGTCACACCTTCTGTAAGTGTATATCGAAACCATCATCTTTTGAAGTTTCAGATGATGTTGAAACTCCTTAGTTAAAGTTCACAACATGGCAGTATACATACACAAAAAGCAAGGAAAGTATTTCCTTAATCTGAAGGAAAGAAGTACTATAGTTTGACACTGCCATCACAGAATGTTTTTTGCTTGTTCTTTTCACATCTGTGAGCTCAGCATAGTGCCTCCCAAGGATTTAGAAGTAAATTTCAGTGCTACCAATCCCATGCAAACTCCAAGGCTCAGGTCACATTCATTCTCCTGTTCCTTAACTCACCAGTCAAATACAAGGCTCGAGAACCAGAGATAAATATTACAGTCAGTACCCTACAGATACACTGAAAATTCATGTATTTTTTGACAGATCACTTTCAAGACAATTCCAAACACTTACTCAAGGACTTGTCTATCATACTTATCTTTTACTCTTAACTCTGATAAAAGTTTCCTGGCAAAGACCCACTATCACACCTTACCTCCCTGCCTGCCCAAAATTTTGCATGTTATTCACACTTCGTAATCAATTCATTTGAAACCCATGAAGAAAGAAAACCTTGGTAAGAGATTTTAATTCACTTACACAAAAGGAAGTTCATAACTGTTTGACTGGAACCAAAACTGATACATATAGGAGTTATGCAATGACAATTATCAAAATCTGCTGAAGAAAATATTCTAAAAATTTCTGAGATGGATGGCTTCACAGGAATAGAAATGAGGGAGATTTCCTTACTTTTATAACATTTAACATAATAATTCCATCATATATTAAAAGGCCCATTTTGCAGTCTTGGGCACTACAAATACATAGGTCCCTCCAGTAAGTAGGAACTTCCACTCCTCCTGAATATCCCCAAGGCACAGCAGCTCCATGCCGAAATGCCAGAACACAAAGATTGGAGTATACTATTAGCAAAGTACTCCTGCTAATCCTACCAACTACTTTACCAGGTGTTGGGTATTCTCATCAGTCTAGAAGAAAAATTTGTATGTTGCTAGAGAGTCTGAGTTTTATTTATGAAACAAAAGAGTCCTAAGTATTTTAACAGATCACACGCAAATCTTATTATGTTTGAATCTGTGTACAAAATACCAACAGCCCCAGCCAATACCTACAAATTCACAAGTTGATGGCATAATTCAGTCATGTAAGCTTTCAGATCAGTGCCTATTTAACTACAACACAACTATTACAAAAGTATCAAAGTGACACTGCTGACAAAAGCCAGTCTACTGAAGAGATTAAGAGACCAAGCACTGTTCCTACAATTAATATGATTAAGTGCACTATCAAATACAAAGGCCACAACAAAAAAATTCTTGTTAAATTTAAAACTGGAACATTTCACCACTTTTATATTTCATAGCAAACAACGTTTCTTACCGTGAACACATTTGCTGTTGTATCAATTTCTAATAAACTTTTTCACACTTCTTTAACAGACACAAATCATAGAATGCTGAGGTTGCAAGCATCATTTGTATACTTTCAATTTCTTTATACTGGACTACCTTGAATATTTTTAAAAAGCAGTAACTAAAAAGCCTGATTATTAGTCACTCCTACTAACTGAGTTTTCTGTTTTTCCTTTCCAGGTCCAGCAGAACCAGGGTGGCACCCTACTGCAAGGTTCAAGACAGTGATATGGACAACCAGCAAAACAAGTGTCACATGCAAGCCAGTTCATACTGAAACGTAATGAGACAGTAACTTAAACGAGTGAATCAACACAATCACTGCAAAAAGTCACAGCCTTCCCATCAAAGGTAATAGGCAGCTCATAAGCTCATCTGAATGATGAATGGTACCAACTGCTTTCAGATAAACTGGTTTATCATACAGGAAATGCAAGTAACAATGATGACTACAATACCATTGTCTTTAGCCAGCTCACTTCAGCCAACATCTCCCTTTTCCTGACGTTTCTTATGGAAGAACAATACATACATGCAGTCTAGCCTGACTGTAACTCTGAAAAGTCACTATGAAACCAGAAAAGAAAACGTAGATGCCATGCGTTTTACTTGGCCTGGACATTACATGGAAGAAGCGGATTGATTTCAGCTGCTTAGTTAGCTGTTCAGCCTCTCTTTTCCATTCTCAAGCTCTGAAAGAGGCATAAGGTAGGGGGGAAAAAAAAAAATCACCAAAAATGCTCAGAGAGCAGCCTTTTATGGCCCTGTTGTTTGGAACATTTTGATAGCTCTTAAGCCATTTAGCTCTCCTCTAAAAGATAAAAAGGCATGGGTTTGTTTCTCCACCATACTCTGGCTTTACACCTCGTTCCAGCTGAACGTGCCGTAGAACATAGCAGTACACCAGGCCCGTCGCGATTCCCCCGATACCGACGCCTTGTCGGGAGTATTTTTACTTCCCACCTAATTCACCGTCCCTCCTCCAGCCGCAAGCGAAAGGGAAAGCGCGGGGCACATCACCCAACCCCTCCTTTCGTATTTCACAAGCAACTCGAGGGCAACAACCCTCACGGCCGGCCCCGGGCAGCGATACCTGCCCGCAGGAGCGCCCGCACGCCGGGCAGGATCTCCGTTACCCCGGGC
>VZRE01009168.1:119596-201706 GCA_013396775.1 Cephalopterus ornatus
GGGGGGAAGTCAACTATATGCCCCAGCAATAACATAAAAATTCTATACTGCCATACAGCCAGATTGAGCACTTGAAAGCATTCAGTAAATTATATTTTTGAAAGTTCTAACCACCATTCTTTTCAAAAAGTGATTGAAAAGACCTTGAAGAAACAGAATGACAGTTTTTTCTGTGACAAAAAGATGTAGCAAGAGTATATCTGAAAGTGCGGCACCTCAAAACCACTTTTTCCCTTTCTGCACTTAAAAAAACCAAACCAGTAAATAATAGAACACATCTCTGCTTAGGTACAGACATTATAAAGTGATTTGTTTGTGTGATCCTCCCCAGTTTGGCTACCTGGTTTCATTTATTCTGTTGGGATTGTCTTTAATTAGACCTAAAAGAATATCCAACTATTCTACCACTGAAGTAGTTTTTGTTTTTTATTTTGCCTTTTATCTTCACTTTTGACAATGAGATTATTCTTAACTACTCAATAAAGATAAATTATCTTTAATTAAATAGGTTTGTTATTTATTTGCTTTTGTTCCTTCACTGTTTTGTCCGAAGAGTGAAGGTACTTGGTATATTTTTCTTCCTGAGGTGTTTTATATAGGTTGACATGCTTACTACTTCTGCAGGGGAAGCAGTCAATAGGAAGTATAACTCACACTTCAACAAGTCTTTTGTATATGGAATGGAAACCCCTCACTTTGAAGATGGGCGAAATACAGCCAAGACCTTAAATTGGATCTTTGATCTGGAATCGTAAGTGGCAATGAGTTAAGTAGTTAACTAGTAGTGTGAATTTTTAAGAAGAGTGAGTCTTCATATTTGAAGAAATTGTACATCTCACAATCCCACGCTTAGCTGTATTGAACTCAACAGAGAATGCAAGGTGTGGTTTCAGAACTGTTGATCCAAATCACTTCTACCACAGTATAACAGCACTTGGCATGTCTCAAGCATTATGTAAAGTCCTTTGATTTTAAATAGGAAAATTTTTCGATTACTGAGTTTGTGTTTATCTTACAGAGGAGTTTGTTGCCTGCAAACATAAAATAGTATTTTAAAATATTATTGAAAAATTCTTGAATTTTTTAAACAAATATATGTAGGAGTTATTTTCATAATTTGTAGGAAGAGAGCAGCTAACCTTGTATTGAAACGAAGTGATGATTTCAAGGAAAAATTTCAGCCTCAGCTTGGAAAAATCCTTGATCCGTAAGTAAAAAAAGATACCTTCCAAGAACAAATTGATACTAAACAAATTACAAGCACTGTAAGACATTCTCCCCCTGCCCCATCTTTTGCAGTTAGAAAGGTTTGAAAGAACTGAAAAGTCTCACCTGATGTTCTGGGATTTGACCATTTCGCTTACTCTGACACTATTTCTGGTAATCTTTGTTACATCGCCTATAATCTCACTTTATTACTTACCTGGAAAATGATGTGGAACTAAATTTTGTTATTATCCAGCAGCACGTATCAGTCAGTAGTCTACAACAGAGTCAGTCTCAGCTGAGTCATTAGAATGCTTCATAACCCACAGGCGATCTGGAACAGCTTTGTAATTTTACAGAGGAATATTTATGGAGTGCCATGGAAGTCCTGAGGTACAGTGTGGTCAGGATGCAGGCACGCTGCAAACTTAGGGCTCCTGAGTGTGTGGGCTCCTGTCTGTATGCTCTAGATTTCTACAAAATTGTGTCTGAAGGCTCACAAACAACATTGTTGACTTTGGTAGCAAAATTTAATTTTATACTCAAGATCCCAGGTTTAAGTTAGTCTGGAGAACTGTGCCCATAAATACATGTAAGGAATGAACACAAATATGGGTCAGTTTCTCCTCTCCCCTTCCCTGTGTCCCAGCTTACTGTGAGACAGACCTGAAGCTTGAGCAACATGAGGCAGTGTGATCTGTCAGGGATGGGTTGCAGTGCAAGCTCAAACCCAGCACTAATGTTACAAGACAGATACAAGCCCTAACCTTATTTAGTGCATTTTACACCATCCACATCCTCTGTGTGATATGAAAATGATAAAAAAAAATAGACGTAATAGTTTTTAGATTACAGTGCTTCCATCTCTGTGTGGGTTTTCTGTTTTTTTTGTTTTGTGCTTTAGAACAAAGCACTGATTATCTTTTCAATTTTGATGGAGATTTTTGAATAACGTATCAGTTTTAATTATTTAATTATTAAACATAAAATTAACATCACATCTTTTTCAAATTAAAAAATAAACAGTTCTTTAAGTCACCAACAACATCTTCAATTTCTGGTAAAAAATAGTGGACCAAGTTTTCCAGATGTATATTGACTTGGTTGCTGGTTTCGGTAGATGTGTAATTGCACGTGGAAAAGCAGAGATGTGATTCAGTTTTTCCGCTTTAGCCAAAAGTAGTTTATTCAGAAACATTTCAGTTGGCGATCTTGTCCTAAACATTCCTTTTATTTGGCTACATTATAAGGACTTTTCTGTCAGTGTCTTAGGGAAAAAAAAAGCATAGAATATTTTTCCCTTTAATGAGCAAAAATGTCGAAAAGGTTGATGTTTGCACTTGGCTGTGCTACATTACAAACAGCTAATGTTCTAATTAGCTTTATAAAAGGATACTTTTCTGGAATAGTGACTTTGAAACAAAGTAGTGATCAAAAAATTTCAGGTGTATCACGTCTTTATGTGGGTTATCCCTAATTATATAACGTATTATAACTTTTTTAATAGAAGCAGAGGTTTTATTTGGGCTATTAATAAACTAATAATGTGATAATTAACAAAGAAATGTCCTTACTGACAGCATAGCAGAAACTATGAATGTTCCCCCAGGCCATACATTTGGATTGGTAGTCCCTCCAGATGAATATGGTAAGTTCAAGGGCAGAATAAAATCTTGTCTTGCTGATGACCTATGCTGAAGTAATTGCTGTTGGTTGTGTAGTATGTAGTTTTCCTATCTATCTTAGAGGCAAGGTACAAAAACTTATGGACAGTAAATTTTTGGAGGGAAAATTTGAGAATTGAAGCTGCTAGTGGGGAAAAAATAAATGTCAGAAATAAAGAAACTTTAGTTTTTGAATTATCACGTTGAGGTCTTTTTTCCCTTTGAAAGCCTTTGTATCTGAAGGTAACAAAATGGGAAATGGCAGAAAACTTTGACAAATTAAAATGGCTATTTAAATCAATGATGCGTTCATCTTCCTTCTCATTGGTTTTTCTAGCACTTCTCTAGAGTAAAAATAACAAGCAATAAATAAGAATAATAAGTGTTTTAAGGTTGCAGGGAGATGGAAAGCAGAGTAAAAATAAAAAATGATGAATTTTCATTATGACAAAATTTTGAAAGCTTGTCAGCTCCAATAGTCACTGTTGGGATTGATGTTGTTTTAACATTGTGTTTAATAACTAGGGAATACAGTCAATAATTAGGAAGCAAAAAATGTAAGTGGCTCAAAGTTATTAAATTAGTCAAGGCCAGAGGAAGCTTGTTGGAAGAGTGCATAAGCTTTTATACATTTGTTACTATGTAGTGTAATAAAGTTAAATATTTTAGATATGTAGGTATGATTGTCTTATAAGATCAGAAGGAACTGAACAAAAGAATTCACTATTAACAAGTAGAAAATAATGTACATACATTATTATTAGAAGGGGATTATGTGAACTACTCACGTTTGTTACTGGACTCTGAACTTCTTGCATTCTAGAGAGTGACCTCGGTGTCTTGGGGATTTGGATGAAAATTGTAGCTGTGCCAAAGTGTTTAAAAATATTAATAAAGTTAAGATACATAGAAAATGGGAACAGTAACATAAAAATAGTACATTTTTTTTCTAGAAACCAGTGATATATAATTATCTGAAATCTTACATTGGGTCCTGTGAGTATCTGGAACGCGACAGACTGGAAGTGGTAGATTAATAATATATGTTCTTTTTTTTCTCAATTATCTGGACATTGAGTAACTCCTACTGCTGTCAGAAGCTTTTGGAAGCAGTGGATAGATTCATGAAGCTACATTATGATGTTTCAAAATTTTTGATATTAACTATGTGAGTAGAGAAATCATTATACGGACCACTGATCTTGTAATGAAATGGCTCTATCAGATGTTCAGCAGTGCTGAAAATCAGCTTCTTGAAACTGAAATTCTCCTTTTCCTTAAAATGCAAGCATTTTTGATTTATGTCTGTTTTCTGTATATGCACAACTAACTGAGGAACTGTTCATTTTGATAGGAGTTTATGATCTTCTTCATGTCCGTGTTCCATGTGAGTTCCTCCGTGGTAAGGACAGAGAAAAAGCTGTCTTGATTGCAATTCGGCAAAGTTTGAAGAAAGATAACTATGAGAATTTTGATGTGTTGCTAGAAGCATTCAGACATTATGATAAGGTTAGTGCTCTGAAAAAGTATAAATATAAAGGAATATGTGACATTAGTGCTCCTGTGCTATGGAGATACAGCCATGAAGAAACATAAGCATAGCAAGGCAAATATAGGCGAAGAATATCAAGACAAGATAACTTCATAGTTATTGTGTGTTTAATCTACTGTGATATGCTATTGAATTAAACACAAGAGTATTTGGAGCATTTCACAATAGTATTTGAAAAATCCACATTAGAGTGAGCAAGGAACATGTGAGCAGGAGTAATCTTAATAATTTTTGCACGTCAAAATTTGGCATTTCTCCTTAAAGGAAAGGGAGTTTGAAGGGATTATGTTCATATTTGCTTCCAAGCTGTACTTTTTGCCAGGCATCAGAATTTCAGATCTTTTTTTTTTCTCTCTGGGAAAAAAAATATGATTGACATTTCATATGTAACATTAATTGTAATGTATACTGAATGATTGGAATGATTGATGTCTTACTTTCAAAGGCATCTTGGCTTTTCCCCAACATTTATGATTAGATTGTTACCTTGTCACAATACCCTGCCACACTTTTATTCTTAAATCACTGTATTATTTAAGTTGAAAATTACTTTTTGACACTTTAATATTCAGATTTCTAATTTCTAAATTACTTAGGGTTTATTTTTGTACTCAGCAGTGTTACTGTTCTAGAAATGGTGTGTCTGGTGCTATTTGTGTATAGATACCTGTATGAATGCATGTATGTGTTCCTTTTGGCAGAGTCATTTTATAATGGTGGTTATGGAATCATAGAATTTAACAACTGTTTTATTTTATTTATAACAGAATGGTGATGGAATGATAGACAAGGACAACCTACGAAAGTCCTGTTTTCAGCTTAATCTGAATCTAGATGATGAGCTCCTGGATTCCTTATTTGACTGTTGTGATTTGGATAAAGATGGTCTGATTAATTATCTCGAGTTTGCAAACTTTCTGAACTGGAAAGACAAAACAGCTGTTAAAGAATTTGAAGAAAAAATAATTGCAAAAGGTAGATGCTTTAATACGGGGAACTTGTGGGGACAATCATCTTCTTCAAACAGCTGTTGAAGGGACTGTGTTGTAAACTAGGTGTAGGATTTAGAGAGTACATTTACCTTGCTTACTACAAACAGACCCTCAGATACAGATGCATTTCAGAACCCTGGAGTTCTTTGTTGCACATTGAGATTGTCACTGGGAAGTTTCCGTAATACTGAAGTTCAGGAGAAAGTAAAACATCTCTTAGAATCATTAGCAGAAATGCAGATGAATTACGTTACCTGTTTTATAGTTCTTCAAGCAATGTTTTTTACGTCTTAGTCTATAATGTGTTGATAGTATATCCTGACTGTACCCTAACTTTTGTTTATAGGGAAAAAATTAGGTGCCTGTCTTGTTCCTGAAGACACACAGAGAAAAGATGAGCCACAGCCAAAGCAGGAAGATCTCATGTTAAAAGAACCGGAAAGCTCAGACCAGACACCGAAACTGCCTACAAAACCAACAGACCGTGTATTTGCAAGTTATCAAACAACGTCTTCTCAGTATAATGCTGTAGTAGGTGGTCTCCCACTGTCCTGTAAGTACACTGGACTGTGCTTCTCACTTACGGGCCTTCTTTAAGACGAAATCAGGAGCAAAGTTTAAAAGTATTGCTATAGGTTCTACTAAGGTACAATAGTGAATTAATTTATCTAAACTAAGTTTGTTTAAGGTTATGGCTTGGAAGTTGGAATGGTTAATCCATTCAAAACACAAAAGTAAATCTAGATGTCTTAGAGGAGTTATGCTAGTAATTCTAGGAGAACCGTATCTTCTTGGAAACACCTCAAATACTTTCAGCAGGAAATACTGAATAAGTAATAGAATATTACCGTGAGATTCCCCATTTTCATGCTTCATGATGTAGCTGAAGCCAAGATTTCTAAAAATGTGAAAAAAGACACAAGGAAGAAAATTACAGGACTTGTTATTGAACCTGTGTGAGATGAAGCATCACATTTCTTCTTATTTCATACAAAATATTTATCCTCCCTGGCACTATATTTTCCATGCTGCCTGTTGTTTGATTTCCGCAGGTTATCCAATGTGTGGTATTCCAACTATTCGTTCAGATATTCCTGCTCCTCGAATTCGCCGCCTCAGTGACACAACTAATTATGGTGACCAGGGCAGTAGTTTTGCATTATTGTTTCCTTCTATCTTCGGTCAAAACGGAGTGCATGAAAGAGAGCTTTTAAAAAAGAGACCAAAGGCAGAGGTATAGTAAATTTCTTCAGCATATTCTTCTGAGATAGTTGTTCCTCTAGCCATGTGGGAGTGGAAGGTCATGCTATCAAATAAACAGGTTGTAAAGTTCATTCTTGAAAGATTACCGTCTTTCTTTAAATCCATTTAACGATCTGAAAAATAGGTACTCATCACATTCTAAATTATTCATAAAGATGATCGATATTAATTTTATTGAGATCCAAAATATTCAATTTCTGAGCAGGGTCTCAAGCAGCATGGTTTAATGGCAAAGTTTTCCCTGCTTTAATTATGTTGTTGGATGGATGATCTCCAAAGATCTCTTACAACCAAAGTTATTCTATATTGCATGAGATGTCTTAGAAAGCCCCAGAAGAAAATTTTTACAGGTGCATAAACCTAATTTCTGTCACAGAGAGGTGTTCAGTGTAAAATTTTACCCGAAGTGTTTCTCCTCAAACAAACTTGGCAGGTTTTGCTAATGGCCTATTCGGGAAACCACTTGAAAATACCTTTCAGGTGCTCTGCTGAATCACAGAGCCTATGCTCGGTTCTCCAAAAGACTTGTACAGTGATAGAGGACATTGGGAGTCACACAGCAACGCTGTACTGTCTCATATTTCTGAAGAGGAAGATAGGACGTGAGACTGTAAGGGCTTTTCTTTCTGATATTTCTGCAGGCTGCTACCTCTCTGTTTCCTCACAGACCAGAAGTTCTCTCACATAAATACTAAAACAAATTTGCTTCTTCTTCAGTATTGTTTCCTCTTTTGCTTTTACATTTGTATGCAATTTATAGTGAAAAAATATTAAGAGATAACTTCATTAGCTGAAGTACAGTTTATAAGACAATTGCAATGAAACGTGAAATTCCAAGCCAAAATGAGCCTTGGCAACCTCTCCCTCTACTACTCATTATATTAAATATTCAGTCATGCTTGAAAGCGTATCTGGGACTTGAATATATATTTTAGAGAAAAGAATGTTGCTACTTAGCGGCTGGGTGTGAAAGGTGTGGTGTCACGTTCTGTACATATCCATAAAACACCTTGCCAGAATGTTATGTACATGAACCATTTTATAACCTAGCTCTGAAAGAGGAAATACATGCATGCAGCATATAGCTGACAGTAAATAGAATTCATGCTTGATTGAGAAGCCAATTACATCTTTCAAAGACTAGACAGAGCTCTTCTTTGAAGCTATAACATGTCCTAAGATGTCATACTCTATTGTAGACTATACTGACTACACAGAATTCAGTGCAGAACCACTTCTGAGTCTGTTAAATCACCCTGTGTTCATGAAATGGACTGTTTTGGCATTTTATTATTATTATTTTGATATGTTTTCATAATGTCATAGTTAATGAAGTTATTTTATGATCATATGATATTATAACTAGATGAAAGCCCAGAGAAATTTAATACTACCAGTTTTTTTATAGACCTGTAGAAATGAATGTGAACTCTGGGTATAAAACAGTTTCCTGAGGTGACTCATCATGTTACAAAAGAACAAAATAGTTCTTGAGCTTGCTATTTTTTTCACTGGAATCCAGTCTGTTGAAGAGAATAGAAGTTATGTAATTGAGTAATAGTGTGTAATTTATATTCAGCATGTTCATGTTGATAATAGGTGAGGGTCACTTTCACCCTCTCTGCACACATGACAGTCCATGGTTTGGTCAGTGATGATTTTATGGCAGTTAGTGAGTCAGGACAGAGCTGTTTTTTAATATGGTGAAGGCAAATTATGGGAGCATGTAGTCCTTTATTGTCCCTGCAGTGTTCCTGTGATGGAATATTGCTTGTAGTTTAACTTTTAAATGTCATTAGCTCATTGAAGACATTGGATCAAATCTGATTTGTTTTACTCGTGGGTAGTATTATTGATTTAGCTGAAACGACACCTCTGCTTAAAGAAACAAAATTCAGTCCCTGTTTTCCTCCTGCAGTTTTAGTTGGCATAAACTCATAGATTTACTGGCTAAGATGAAGCTGAAGATTTGCCGTACTGGGTGTCAGGCCTGTATTTATACAAAAGACAGCTTTAGAGAAAGATGATCAACAAGGTTGATTTGACTTCGCTAAAGGTCTTACTCTATCAAAGCATCCATAAAAATAACACACATGCATACACGCATTTATGATACAGTTAAAGAAGCCAAACATTTGCTACTACTAACAGAAGCACAAGTCACGTCAATATTCTTCTAAAGTTACCTTTCTCTAATGAGTCAACAGGTCAGTGTAATGAGGCGTGCAGCAGGAAGCATTCGAGTGAGAAAATATAGAAAACTCCCTGTTTTGCTGAATTACTTTGGTGTAAAATTGTAGCAAGGCCCAAAGTTGATGTGAACCATTTTATTTTAATCACTTAACCTGCTTATCTATACCAGCTGATGATTGTGTGTATAGTATTCTTGCTGTGAAATGTAGATGATACATAATCTGATTTGTGTTGATAACTGCAAACAGCAAAAACAGTGGATAAACAGAACTTGACTCAGGGCTTTTAAAAAAACATTTACTTTTTCCTGAGTCTTCTGTGTGTGATTTTTTCCAATGTTAAAGTAGTGCACCAACATTACTTTATTAACTAGAGACAATTTTGTGTAGTTTTCATCGCAGTAAGGTTTGGATTTACTTAAATAGGAACTTGTTTGGTTAAGGATGAAGAATGTGATCTGTAGTTTTTATATAAGAGTGGGAAATATTCTTTGGCAAATAGAGGTTACTAATATATGTAAAAGCCAGACTCAATGTAGTTTAACAAAATGCTGACCAGGATTGCATGACTTGTATTATTTTGTATTATTTTTGTAGATTGCACAAATTCTCCACAACATTGGCATGGACGTTTCAGGTGAAAGATTAGAAGAAATATGGAAGCAAGTGTGTACGAAACACGAGATAAGAGAACTTTGTGATTGTGAAGAAAATATGTGGAATATACTGCACATAATAACATGAATCACACACAAAAACCCATTGCTGATTCTAGTCCCTGGGCATTGCATTTATTTAAGTTGACATAATTCTGATGCTGAATACAATAAATATTTTCAATAATGTGTGTTTATATTGGACTGTAATTCTTTGTGTATTGTCTTTCTGAATAGTGGGTTCAGCGTGTATATATGGATCATCACATCAGTAGGAACTGATATCTGTAGTAATAAAAGAGGATACAGCATGTTTGTAAATTGAATATGTTATATTCCAATTTGCATTTTTCAATGTATTTTTTCTCTTATAAACAAGACACTTTTGCAAGCACTAAAGATAAATGTTTCAGATATTCAAGACCTCTTAAAGATTATTATCATAGAATGACATTTTGCCTTACTTCTAATATTCCATAATTCTTGTCAACAGAGCAAAATATTTTGGCAAAATATTTGACAAGTTTGAAAATTCATGTGAGAAAGTGCTTTACAGTAAAATAGTAAGGAAACTACATAAGGATCTAAAGTGTTGTCGTGAAAGAGACTCCATAAAAAACAATGGGTTAAGAAGTGCAAAAAGAAATGCCCAGTTGTGTGGCAGAAGGCTCATATCATTTATGCAAGCTTATGGCTATTAGTTAGTAGTAATCAGCTTTCACAAACAAGGGAAAAAAAAGGATATTTAGAGATGTATGTGCTAAAATCTGCAACAGAAAATTGGAATGTTCACTCTTCACCTACAGTACTGTTACAATCTGCTTAAATATTGCTGAAAGAATTTCAGCTTCGAATATACCCTTGAGCAAAATTAAAACTCACACAAGTTACCTGTTGATACCAAAACCTGATTTTATTAATTGCTAAGAGATGCTAAAGAGAAAGAGGAAAAAATAAGAACAGGTTGGAAAATGCGAAGATTACGTTTTAGAAGCAGAGAAAAGTTACCACCTTTCTGCTGGTGGGGGGTGGGGGGAAGCAGTTTTCTCCCTTTTTTTTCTCTGTCTCTGCTGTCTTCGCTGTTATCTCTGTAGCGGCAGAGGGTCATAACAGCCTTAGTTCTCTGGAATGCAGCCAGGCTCTGGTTTCGCCACTCACGGCGAAGCCGTGTCCCAGGCCGTGTCGGCTCTCAGTTCAGCCGAAACTCTGTGCCCTCGGAAAATATGGTCAGGGTAGAGGGATATAACTCCCGCCTGTGGCACGGTGGGTCTCAGTCCTCTCCAGGCCGGCAGAGTTCCAGTCTCCGGTGGCAGGTAGGCAGCAGTGGTGGCGGAGAAAAAAGGCGAGGGAAGGTGGGGGGAGAGATTCTCGGCTGCGGTAACCAGTTCTCTCTCCCTTTCCTCTCCCCTGATTTTCCAAAATTTGTCCTCAACTTTTATAGTGTTCAGAGGAGGTTGTATGTGGTTCCTTGGCACGTAGCCCTATTCAGGTGGTCGAAGAGAGATGATAACCACAGACAATGGCAGGATCTTTTGGCAGGAAAAGTCTCGTGGGAAGTTCTGGTGAGAACTTCTGGCAGAAAGCCTACAGAGGGTTTTTGGTAGGAAGTTTTTAACATGCAGAAACAATGGAGAAACATTATTTTTGGTATTTCTATACTATCTGTGTGTTACGAATACTGAACTTGGTATAAAACAAATGGAAATTGTTCATTATTAACAGAGAAATGTTAATTCTAGACCTTCAAATTAATTTACAAGAAAGATCCTTGCCCAGTATAATCTTACCATATAGGATTTCAGGAAGGATAGAACTTTGTCAGCTATTGGTGCTTTAAATACCTTAGTAAGATTGGGAGAACGTTGTCAGCCAAGTTACAGAGTTCTACAATTAAAGTAAAAGTTCGGATACCTTAAATACTAGACATGCACATGTAATGCCAGCTTAAAATTTCATTGTGACCTTTTCCTCAAATGATAATTCCTTTTTTGCCAGTGTTCTAGGAGCTTGTCATTTGCTAGCTTGTTATGTGAAATCTGCAAGCTAGACCCTTTTGTACTTTATTATTGTGCCATTAATAGTAGCTCTCTGACATCAAATAGATAGAATTTACTTTCTGGTATCTCCAGGGAGCAGGTGGTGGAAATGCTGCCTGATGAAGGCAGCTTCTTTCCTGCTGTGAATGAATGTTTTTCTGTGCTGCTGTAGCCTTGCCTTCCCATCCTTCTGGAACACTCTGCGTGTGGTTGGAAGCACGCAGGAAGCAGACTGTGACTGTCCCAAGTGGACTCATGACAGAAAGACAAATGTATGGCTAATTTCAATTGAATTTATTATGTCAGGATTTTACCACCTCCAGTGAAACTATAAAACTTCTCTTCTGCTCCTATAATATGGGAGGGAAAGAATTCTTTGCCTTTCTTGCAGCACACTTCCAAAAGCATTAGACAGAATTACTTTTAAAAAAAAACACATATTTTTTTCCTTCAATAGGAAATTTGAGATGAAAGAATTAAGCTCACTTCAGGGAAAAAATAAATTAAAAAACAATTACCAGATTTGTGTATGTGTGTATGTATATATATGTATATATGTGAGGCCTGTTGTGTTTGTTCAGCAGCTTGAAATTCTGTGTAACCTGTTTTTTGAATCTAGTGTAGGTACCCGCTTTCATTCCTCTACTTTCAGTAGAATCTTTTCCTTTGTCAATGCTATTAACGTTGTTCTTGGGCAGTCTTCTAAATAATAAATAATAAAGAAGACTGATAAATCAAGGTTTAGTTTTTTGGCAGTGTATTTCTAACCACAGACTAAAGATTTCCTTTCAAGTTTGGGTTTGAAGTGAACTTTCAGTCGTTACCTCTCTGAAGCTTTGAACGACTAATTACAGAGCAGAGCCGTAAATTCTGCTCGTAGGTGCTTGTTTTTCATCACCATATTCGTAGGAGGCCCGTGAAAGATTTAACCACTGTGACAGAGACAGTTACTTCTCTGGAGTTTCCCAATCCTTTTGTTTCCTTTAGTTAAATGCTTTGTGTACACAGAGCCTTGGTGCAGACTTTAGTATTCCAGTTATGTTTGACTTCTCAACATGTGAATTCAGTGATGTGTTTATAGGCTTTTAGAGCTGCAAGTTGTGTCTTGTGATTTTTATGGTTCCTTCAAGATATTTCAATTGACAGGAAATAAAAGGTTTGCTTTCTTCTATATTGCAGCGTGATTCTAGGTATGGAGTTCATTTAAACAGTGCACACTACTTTGCATTAATCTGTGGGCTGTATCCAGGGCAAAGTTTTCCAGGAAGAGTTGGGAAAACAACCTTCACTATGACTCAAAAGCCATGTGTTCTAAGAGTAAATGTACAAATTTGTTGCTTGAGAGAATTTGTTCTGGTAACAGTTATATTAAAAAAATCACAGTGATTATAAATATGTTGACTGAGACATTGTGGACAAAACTAGTACACAGGAAATTTTAACAAAGGTAAAAATTTTGTTAAAAATCAGTGAGTTCTAGACATTTTGGGTCAAATTTCCTTTATGGAATTTTTATAAAAATAGACACTGGATAAAAGACACAGCACATTCAGATACTTGTGCACTATTTCTCCCTAATCTCTATTTCACTGCGATGTTTATTCCAAAGAATAATGTATTTAATAATTATGCATTTTTATTTAGTTCCGTCAAAGGGACAAAGTTCGTTTTAGAGCAGAGGTATTGGTTTCCAGTGACAGAGCAGAGAGATCTTCCTATCTACAGAGGTAGAGGCCAGTGTTTGCACCTCCCCAAAAGCCATGATGAGGAAACTGACTTTCAGTTCCTGAAAACACCTGTAAAAGTTGAAGATTTGAATGTGCAAAATTACCTTTTATTCATTTTGGATTTCTGGCTTTTAATCTTTAGAATGTGACTGTTAGCACATATTATCATATATTAGAATGTGCATATAAGCGTACAGCTAATATAACTTATTTGGCAGTGACTTGTGCTAAGTAAAGCTGATGCTGGACTCTATTATTCTGTTATTATTACTGTTCTCTAATGGAAAAATTCATCTGTGCAATGATTTGTGTTGAAAGACTCAGCCCACTGTCTTCCATAGAAATGTATGTATAAATAAATGTAGACCTTGCCTTGATATTATTGCTAGATTACTTTAATATATTTGTCTTAAAAAGATTCAGCTTTTTTTTTTCTGAACATCAAGAATTACTGGTTTTCAGTGATCTACCTTATCAAGTAAATTTCTTGGTCCTGGAACTCATTCCTAGAAGCGAATGGCCAGTTTTGTTTGGTTGGTTGGTTTGGTTTTTAAACAACTGTATGTAATTATTTGGGTACTAAATAGAATGCAAATAACCTTTTATGCTGAGAAGAGTATGTCAAATGGATGTTTAAGCAGAGAAGGAGGTACTGTAGAAAAGGTTCCAGAAAGATGACTGAAGTCTTTGTTTTGCCAACAGATATGAGCTGGTAGGCTGTTTTTGCAATGACTTATACAGCCTAATTAGTTGATGTTTGCCATTAGGATGTATTTCATTGGACACTAGTTATTTACATTTGACAGTCTATCACAGGGCACCATCTGCCTGCATGGCTTCAGCCTCTGTGGCTTCACTCTGTGTCCAGAGTACTTTTCTAGCAGATAGGTACAGGTTTAGGTATGCCAGAGAAACACTAAGTGCTGAACGGTTAACTGTTCCAATTGGATCTATATTTCTTTACTACTCTTTAATAGTATATTAATTTTGAAGATGACAACATAGATTATGCAAGCCTGTAGGAAAGATTTTGGCATCTTTGACCAGGATTAATCTGCAAGGGGAAAGGTAGTTAAAACAGTTGCCACTGTGCTCTGATTTGCCAGGACAGGCGCTTGTTGATTTCTGCCAGATGTGTGCAGCCTCTCTGAGGCCTGGAGTAGGTAGAAAACATGTGCATCCTGGGTCCACATTCCTTCTTCCAAGTGTGGAAATTTATATTTCTGGGGACACAGGTATGTGCAGCTGTGTTCTGAGTTTATACCCTAGGAGATGATGTGTAAAATTCTGTAATACCTGAACAGTAAATATTTGGTGTATTCTGCATGTTTCAAAGCTCACTCATTCCAGTGCCTACATGTAAATGAGAAGTGCGAAATCAAGACCTAATCGGATAAAAGAGAGGACCAGGGTACCACAGAGAGGTTTTATTCATGTGGTTTTTGTGAAGTCTCTCTTCCTCTAGTAATAGGGATCATATGGTCTGCATCTGAAAAAAAAAATAATCCTGAGTGTGCTGTATTTTCACTAGATAAGGTTCTACTACACATCAGATCAAAAGCAGACAGGGTATCTTAAGAACGCATGCTTCTAGAAACAGCTTTTCTGTAAGCCTTGAAATTTTTTGCAGATTCTAGAAACTGTATTTCTTTAAATCTGGAGTGGAACAAAGGCCTGAAATAAAAGCAGAAGCATTTTCAAATGCTACCAGTTAATCATGGGGTGATTTTTTTTTTTTTTTGCTCAGTAGTTTTCAACAGATTGTAAAGACAGAGATACACAATCCTCTATGAGTGCTTTACTAGAAGTGTGTTCCCCAAGGAAGTGACAAGTCTGAATGCATAAAAAAATTCAAGGCTTTTTGCTTGTGAGCAATGAATATAACATAAGAATGTAAAGAATATTTATACAGGGCAGCCAAAGGTTCTATCTAGCCTAGTGTGCCATCTGACAGTGGTCAAAAACATGTTTATGGAGAAGTAGCCCATCAGGGCAAAAGCTTTGATGTTCCTTCTGGGCAATCTTCCGGTGTTTCAACCACTTGAACTTCAAGTGGTTGAAAAGAAGGAAGGACCTTTCTGAAAAGCATGTATTTTTCTTACATTCGGTGATCTTAAACACGTTTCTCTTCATGAACTTGCCTGTGAAACTGTTATACTCTAGCCTCTGCAACATCCTTTGGCAAGGAGTTCCCTAGCTTTAGCGATACACTGAAAAGAAAAATAGCTTCCTTGCTTCATTTAAACCTTCCTTCTGAGGGCTTAATATGATGTAAGACAATCAGTCTATTTAAAGAAACAACTGAAAATCAATTTCTGAACACTGTCAGTGATACAGACATTCCTTCCTAAGTCCCAGCCGGGGACTGCTTGCTTAGCTATTGTCTGCATAGGAATTATTCCGAAGAGTTCTTTTCGCATGTTACTTTTCTCTGAGGTTTTTCTAATCCTGCAGCGCATTTTCTGAGATACAGTGAACATGGGTTTAAAGGTGGCAGACAGGAGCTTTCTCTGTGCTCTCAGTTTATTTCCCTGAGTAGCAGTATTAGCAATGACTGCTTTATTTCAATTGTAGAGTCAGGGGTAGTTTCAAAAGTGTTCAAAGCTATACAGCTCTATTTTACTGAGTCAGAAAGGCACTGCTGAGTGCAGCAACCATGGAATATATAGCTGTATGCTTAGTGCAAACCTAGTCCCCCATGACCTGCTTTGCTTTTATAAATACACTGAGTCAAGTGGGTTTGATTCCAGTTTGCATGTTCCAATGAGAACAGAATTTGGTTGCTTGGTTCAGTTTATACAGCTGGAAAGTCTATGCGTTTTCTTTCATAAAATGCTTTGAAGGTGTTGGATGGATGACCAATCCTAAGATTAAACTGGTTTTGCTTTAATAAGCACTCTGTTTTGATGCCACCATGGTAGATGTAGCAAGGTAAATTGTTAAGCTGATAGCGAGAGATATTTATTATACTGAGATGTAATCTTTCCTTTGTGTAAATTCAACAAAGGGCTCTAGCTACCCCTTACATCTATAATAGGCCAAGATTAGTGCACAAGCTCATGCTAACCCTGTGAAAATAAAGATCAGATTCAATCTGTTAGCTTTCTTAAATGCCAGGTCTCTTGACCTAGGGTCAAAGCTAGTGCTGTCTGCCAGTGTTGTTTCTGTTGTTCACAGTGGGAATGTAGACTAACGCTACCTCTGTATTTATTGGTCTTCTTATTTTAGTGGATTTATATAGGTAACAAAACATCACTTGTACAATGATTCACTCAAAGTATAGTCCTGCTGAAAGCTGAATGTGTGTGGTTTCCAGACTTCTTATCTCTCAATAAGAATCTATTTTGAAGTCCTTATTTGCACCATCTTTACAATGGAAAGCAGTACAAAAAAATCTGAGGAAAAAACCCAAGCTAGTGATCAATTACTTCGTTTGAACTGGGTTAAATTACAGTTAAAATAGTATCATGATGCATGGGGTTGTAGAGTTGGGTTTGGGTTTCTTTCTCCCCCCCCCGGTCTGCTTTTGTCTTTATTCTACAGGCAGGGAAACAAAGATTCATATTACCATTTTATTTTGGACAAGTATGAAATGCATTTGTAGCCGTGCAGCCATCTACTGAAGGCAGTAGGCAACTCTCTCTGTGTACATGCAGGCACATAATTGTCTGTCTTGGACCTGGTTTTCTCTTCTAATCTAATCACACGGATGGTTACGTAAGCCAGTCAACCCATGTTAAACCACCAGTAAACGCTTATTAAATCATCATCAATATTTAATACATCCTTGCTTGACAGAGTACACGGTTCACCTCTCAGGTTGCTTTGACGGGAAACCTAATGCTAGTAATAGAGGGATAAGATTGGGACCAAAAGGTTAGATATCCTGACAAGTATTTATCAGTTGAATAATAGCTGTTGTTTCTTAAAAATTGTTTGGTTGGGTTGGTTCTGTTGTTGTTGTTTTGCTGTTTTTTACTGCTGGAAACAATAGCAGTAGCCTGAGTATGTTGTCACAGAAAATGCTAGTACTTTGTTACTGACTCATTTTTTGCATGATTTCCCACCATTTATTGTGTCTGTCAGCTTTTCTGTTCGGACAATTTACTTAGGGCCAGTGAGATTGACACAGTAGGAGCACACAGCCTAATAGTGTTTGCAGGTGGTCAGAGATGTGCTAACAATGTTCCAGTGTCATGATTATTTGTCTTATTATTTGAGAACAAAAAGAACTGAGAGATTATTGAATAAAATTCTGCATAACAAACATTCGTTCATAAGAGCAGGCAGGGTTCAGATGAGTGATGATTGTTTCCCTTTCCACTGCTTCTTCACTGAAGAATTAGAGAAGCAGAGTGCTATCCTGGAAAGAGCTTTGCATGAATTGAATATTTTTTGATACTGGGGCTAGAAAGATGATGTATGTCGTGTCAAATTCTCCCTCTGGTTAACAAGTAACAGAATTGGTAGGGAAAAGGACTCTGTTTGGAATAAAAGAAAAAGAAACTAATATTTTGTATGCTGTTACACAGTTTCTGTGGATTATTTCCTTTTTAAGTGCAAAAACCAAACAAAAAAGAAAAGGAGCTAGAGAAAGAGTGTCTTGTTTTTTTCTTTATTCTATTGAAGAAAGTAGAGCAAACACAATTAAAAAAAATAGGAGAAAATGGGGAAATTAGAAATGAATAATGTAGGAATAGACACGATTTTTCTTTTTGAAGAGAAGAAAAACTTGCATCAAAAGGATTTTGTTTTTCTTTAATAAGAAGAACAAAAGTCTGAAGAGACTTTTCAGTCAACTCCATTCATTTCTGCCAAAGAGGCTACCTGGAAGAAAGCTGGGATTCCCTAAAGGGAAATGACTGAAAGGGCATTGACCTTTTCATGATATATAGCAAAGTGTTTGTGAGAAAAATGTATTATACTTGTCTATGGAGTGGAAGTTATTCTGCAGTATTAAAAGATGTTTTGAAATATTGAGAGGACAGTTGTGTATTGGATTGTACGACAGCAGTGTGCTGGTTCAGTGTATCCCTGGCTCCCCAGACTGTGAAATATGCAGCACCTTTTATGGAAAGACTCTTGTACAGGGTGGTTATTCCATATATCATATTTGTTTCATATCTACCTAACCTTCTTAGGGCCATAAGTTCAATTACAAGTTCCTGTAGTGAAACAGCAGAGTTTAGGAGTGTCTAGAGGCTATGGATGGATTATTGCATGTATAACAGTGAAATAAGTTTAACCAATAACTTTAGCTACTCAGCAGCTCTTAAACTGAAAAGGAGCAGATTTTCTGCATAGTCCTTTTCAAACAGAAAGTACAGGAGACATTCAGACAGTGTTTTATTATACCAAGAAGTGTGGGAGGAAACATCCTCTGTTAAGTAAATTATTATTTTATAGAGAAAGATGAAGGAAATGAGTGAAGGAGCAAAATGAGTAGGGGCAAAGAAATTTCTTCAGAATTTGTTTTTCTCCCCCCCCCCCCTTATTAAACCACATAAGAATTTTCCATAGAGGGAGAGTCTTTCTGTTAGTCTCCTAATTAGTTAAAAAAAGGCAAGTGAAAGCAGTGAAGTGATGACTTTCTCCTTATTCCATCATTACTCTTTTTCTTGTTATGTTGAAGAAACTCTGACAGGACTCACATTATGTCTTATATATATCACTCACTCTGAACTAGAACAATTTATACTGCTGATTCTTTATTTTGAATGACTACAGAAATATAATAATAAATCACTGTTCTTCCCTAAGTTGTTAATCATGCAATAGAAATACACTATTTTATTATTCTCTTTAATTTCCTTGGAAACTGTAGAAATATCAATAATTAACACTTTATTGAATGACTGCTGGTAGGGTGATGTAGAAAATATGCTTGTCTAAATATTTTGTAGTGTTTCATACAGGTGGGAGGATGTGTTGTATTGCTTCAAATCCATTTTCCTGTCAGAACTGAGAGCTGCAAACTGCTTTGCATTTCTGACAACCAACTCGTTTGTTTGAACTTCTAGATGTCATTCACAACCTTATTTCCAGGATTCCAAGTTAATAATGATATTTGGGAACTGTGAGTCATGATAAAACCATGTAAAATGATTTTATCTGGCATTTAAGAATATATTTAATTTTAAATATAAATATGATTGAGATATATATTTCTTAAATAGGATTGTTGGTGATACTAAGCACAAAATCTCTACGTCTTTCTACTTAACTTTTAGGCAATTTATTGAAGCACCAGCCTTCCTTAAGTTCACCTTAAACAGAAGGAAAGATGCACACTTATGTGGCAGTTCAGTTTCTCAAATATTTTTCTCACTATTCAAAAATTAAAGGATGATTTAGAACCTCTTTAAGTTAGGCACATGAGGTGAATTTTTGGGTCTATTCAGCCTGGAGAAGAGAATGCTCCAGGGAGACCACAGACCACCCTTCCAGTACCTAAAGGGGGCCTATAAGAGAGCTGGAGAGAGACTTTTTACAAGCATATGGAATAAAAGGACAAGGAGTAATAGCTTTAAACTGAAAGAGAGCAGGTTTAGATTAGATATTGCGAAGAAATTCTTTACTGTGAGAGTGGTGAGGCACTGGGACAGGTTGCCCAGAGAAGGGGCGATGCCCCATCCCCAGAAGTGTTCAAGGCCAGACTGGATGGGGTTTTGAGCAACCTGATCTAGTGGAAGGTGTTCATGACCATGTCCATGGTCACTGCAGGTGGGTTGGAACTAGATGATCTTCAAGATCCCTTCAAACCCAAACTATTCTATATTTCTATGATGTTTCCAGACTCAGCACTTCATTTACCTTCCTCAGTCCCTAGGCTTCATTTGCACCTTTCACGTCTATGCACATTATATTACCGTGTGGAAGAGAGTACTTTTCCTTAAAATTAATTTATTTGTGAGTTTGATTAACTACATTATTATTTTTTTTTTTGTTTTAAACCAAAGACCTCTTTTTGTACCACGGTTTTGGCTCAGCATTTGCTCTTAATGACTCACGCGATTTAAAGCTGTTTATTTATTTACCAGGTGGCAGACAAAAGACCGGGAGGAAAACCCGGTCGGTGAGATAACGTTTAGAAGTTTAAATTCAGTTTTGCGCTGGCAGCGCGGGCGGCAAGAAGCCGACGGCAGGGGCCGCTCTAGGATTTCCAGAGCCGAGGGGTGCCGCTCCTGCAGGGAGCCGTACCTGCCATCCGAGGGATGGGATTGCTTAACGCTGTGTTTCCCCAAGCCAAAACGTCAGCTGATGCTTTCCACTTCTGTCGGTGCCTCTTTCTCTGCGCTGAATTCTAGGCTGGGTGGGGGACGACACGTTGATTTGGAGATGTCTAATGTTGCGTGTTCACTCTGGTCCGTCTAACCTTCTCTGAGAGAGATGTAATTCAATAATTCTGGACCATTGTGATGTGTAAATAAATACCTTATCGTACTTTCCCCCCGCTATACGTCTGTGTCATTAATCGTGTTTTTTTTAATATTTGTATGACTGGACTTCAACAACATGCAGATTTAAGCAGATAGAAGATTTTCAGTCAGGTTCAAGAAGTATTAAACCAACACATAAATGCTCAGACTTTTTTTGTCTGTTAGGGTTAACATAGGTGCTGTCTACAGCAGACATGTTCATAGCTCAAAGATCTTCAAAAAACATCATATTTTGTCATTGATGCAAACAACATTGTAAGTTATATAAAATAGATATATACTTTAACATCTATAAAATATATGTTATATAAAGAGTTATTAGCCCTTTAATTGTAAGGTTTTGTTTTGACATATGTAGCAGCCATGCTGAATGACAATTAAAATAGGAAAAATCTAAAATCCTAGAAAGATTCCCCAAAAGCCACTGTGTTTTTTATGGTAGTACTGCAATAACAATTTACAATAACCTAATAAGTATGCAAAAAGATTAATTAGTGAATATTAGAGAAATATTTTTGTCTTCAGTGTTAATATATAGGTTTTGATCAAACAAAAGATAAAAAAATTGTGGGGTTTTTTTTCCTTTTGTCATTCTTATTTGTTAAGCAATGATAATGTAAAAATACTTTTGGTCTAAAAGGATGGAAAAATTACTTTAAAAAGTTTTAAATGGCTATTCATATTGTATGACTGATGTCACTGCTAGCAAACATGTTTTGAATTAACCATTTGGCTGTGTAATGCTTAAGTATGGTGTTTTCTCTAATGAATTACTCAGTTGCTCAAACATTGGCAATGCGTTTTCTGTTTGATTCTCATATCCTCTCAATGTTAAACTTACTTCCTTTTAAAATATACTCCAGTTTACCCAGTAGATTCACTCTAAATACCTGGCCCCAGGAACTGTTGCAGAGCAGGGAAACAGAGCTAAGGAATGTCACATTTCCAGCTCTTGAGATTGAACTATATTAAAACCTATCAGTCTTTCTCTGAGGAAAGCAAAATGAAACCAAAACAAATTGAGCCAAAAATCAATGAAGTTGTTCCTGTATTAAGAAAAACCTGAGAGTATACAATTTTTTTTCTCTTAAATCCTCATCTCACACACTTCTTTTTCAAATAAAGACCAAGACTCTAGGACAAAAGACATCTTTTGGTAAGGTCATAGAGGTGAGGGAAGAAAAACAGCCTGAGTTTACTAGGACTTTAAAAAAAAATATTTTTAAGTACTGGAGATCTAACCTGCTTTCAATTCTTTTTTTTTCCAGGACCACTTGAATTACTTTTAAGTGGTTTGGTATTTCAAAGGATAGGCTATGAGCATTTTTGAAAAGTAAAGGCCATTAAAGTTCCTCACAGAGTAACTAGAAATATGGCCACTCGCAGGCAGGACACGTTACAAGTAAGCAGTATGTCTTGATATTACTTTATCCATAATCTTCCAGTGATTCATACTCTGACTTTGTTACAGGGATCCTGAATTTAACTGCTGCTTTTAAAGAAGTGAATTTGTTATGACACTTTTGTCTAATAACAGAGAAGTTGAGCAAGCATCTCAATTCTCCACTTGCATGTTATTTTTTCTGATTAATATAGGGAAAATCAAGTCCTAGTTCTGGTGTTGTCAGGTTGCCTGATATTTTAATTTTCTTAACATTTTCTTAAAGGTTGGTAAAAATTCTAAAATTTCAGCTGAAAGAGCAAATACAACTATAAGAGCATTTTGACTCAGTTTGAATCTACCCTTTGGGTTGAATAGGAATCACGGTTTGCTTGCGAAAGCATATCCTCTCCAGTGCCATCCAACAGCAAAACATTGCAGCCCTTGCCAAGAAGTCTCCATGTTAGCAGGAGATCTTGCCACCGGCAGTGCTGCAGAAAGTAATGATAGTGACACAGAAGTTGCTGACAGGGTGACGCTGCCTATTAGTCTGTGGACAAACGGTTCGTGGTCAGATCATTGTGCAAGTCACTAGAGCCGTGTTTTGTCCTTTGTTCAGTGTGTGGGCTTGCATGTGGAAGTGAAGTTATTTAATTAGGGGCTGTTTACCTGCCCACTCTTTTCTCAGAGTTGTTGAAAATTATTTCAGATGTTTTCCTAAGTATAACTGATTAGGTTAAGTGGAAATTATTTTCTTGGAATTAGCAAAATGATGCCTTTCACTGATTATGGCTGTTGCATATTCGCTGCCAAGGCTTTTATCCCAGACTGTAATCTTAGAACTCCAAATTAATGCTGAATTTTAGTTCTTCCCTTTTTCTGTAAACTCTTAATTCCTGACATCTATCCCAAAGCTCATACTATAGTTGCATGATGAAGTCTTCTCTTTACAAGTCTTCCCTCTCAAATACTCTTGTACTTTCACTTTGCCTTCTCTCCTGAAACCACAAACTTACTGTCTTACTAAAGACTTTTCTTCTTCTTTTCTTGAGTCTGCCTTGCATCAGAGTCCTTTATATCATCCTCCGAAAGTATTCTAAAGCCTCTCTTCCACTGCTTACTGTGCCTTTTGGACAAAACACAGTGATGAAAATGAATAAAATATGTTGAAATTTTGTGCTTAAGCGGGTTATTGAAATAATGAAGTAATTAAGTAGTTGCGCTTATGCTTGTGTAGAGACTGCTGGAGTGACTGATGATTCTCCATCTTGGGGGTGGTCAAACTATAGAACATGAGATCCTCATTGATCTTACTTTGTGAAGAATGTGTCTGCTTTGTCTAATACCTTAATGTATATTTTGCATGTGGTTTGACAGACAATAAATAATAAATAAGCCAGACATCTGTGCCCCAAAAAATGAGGGATAAAATGATTATTTTTCAAAATGATTTGTGGTTAATTTGCCCAAAGGAAAAAACATAAAGGAAACCTCAGAAACCCAGTGAAAACGGCTGGATTTTTTTGGTTGTTTCACCTCCATTGAAATACTTCTAAGCAACATTTGCTGTTGAGATCTCTGCATGTCATTTCCTTTAGGTTTTAACTACCCAGACATAGCAAGCAGCATCAGCAGATGCAGTGGACTAAGATTAGTGTTAATTTGCAGTTGTTCCTGAGAAAAACTTCAGAAGGTATATCTCTTTTAATTTCTTTAATACTCATTTTGTTTTACATGTGTCTGCTATGATTCTTCTTTGCTGTTATTTTCCAAACAACTTTTTCTTATTTTCTTATAGAAATCCGTAGTTCAATAAACTTAAGGGCTAGGTGAAATACTTAATACTCTCTCTAGCCACCTCTGTTTTTATGATACTCTCCTTATTTATTTCACCATTCTCCAGAATGACATGCTTTAATTCAAATATAACATGTTTTTGCACTTGAATTACTCATTCACTAAATTGCTAGATAAAGTAAAATTGTCAACAAGTCATGTAAGTATGATTTTTGTATTCTCAAAAACAGATGTTATTCTTATATATCTTTGTAATTTTAAATGAGAAACAAAGCTATATTTTCTGTACTTATCCTACTATTTTAAAGACAGAAGAAAAACAGGTTTATTGGTCTACATGTCTAAGAGGTGAAAAAAGAACTTTAAAGTAAATGGAGAATTTTTAGTACTTCAAATATATGAAGATATACTGGGTTAATGTTCCAGTTACTCAAATATCATAAATGTGGAATTTTGGAACAAAAATTAACAACCTAGAGAAATCAGTAATTTTCAGAATAATCTTGTATAATAGGACTCTGATTTTTGTTTCTATTATATCTAGATAAGCATATCTTTACACTCATAAATACATAAAATTTATCTAGACTCAAAGGAAAATTTAGTAGAACTCTGTATTTTTTCCCATGAAAGTGTTTTCCATAGCGAAAATTGTGTTGAAATCATGGAATAGAATCATAGAATCACCAAGGTTGGAAGAAACCTTTAGGATCATCCAGCCCGACATCAATGCAGCACTGCCACTGTAACCCCTAAATCACATCACCCAGCGACAGATCCAGACACCTTTTAAACACCTCCAGGGATGGTGACACCCTGGGCAACCCATTCCAATGCCTGAGAGCCCTATTTACGTCACTTACGACTGTATAAAGAATACAAGGAGAGATTCCTACATGTATAGGAAATGTATTAGTAAAATGGGAAAGAGAAAAGCATCGATACAGGAGTAGAGAAACTGATTCAGTCCTCCCTTTCATACACAAATTATGAGCGCCAGAGTGTAGGCAATAGTGAAAGGGACACACAATATTTTAGCTGTTTCTCTTCCTCATTCATCTTAAGGGAAATGGAGACCAAGAATGGGCAGCGTTGGGCGAGCTTTGCCGGATAAGAACTCTCAAAGGAAAATAAAACTGCTTGTTTAGCATGTTTTGGCAGTTTGTCACTTTTAAACATGGCCTATTCTTTTTCTAAAACCATCAACCAGACTAATAGAAATTATCACATACTTCTGCTGTTTTATATTGATCTTACTGACTCTTCACTAAACCCCCGTATTCCCCTGCAATCTGTTTTATTATTTCTGCCAGGTATGTGTGCGTTAATTGCACTGAGATGGGGTTTTAGAGTTTGAATAGTCTACCCTAAGCCTGGGAGGAGTCACAGCTGCTTGTATGAACTGTAAATAACACTCAGATGAGAAGATGAAAAGAAGAAGAAAGATTTACCCTCTCTACACCCTCCTTGTTACTCCTCACTTAGGTTGGGATTTTATTCAGGTGTTGTTGCTTATATTGGTATTGTTTGTGGCAAAAAAAGGTGGAGAACTTCTGATCTCTGTGATAGGGCAGAACTAGGCTTTTTCTTTCTCTTGGTCTGATGATTTTGCCTTTTTTGTGGTGGGATTCCAGCTAATGCTGCAATGTTTCATGCTGAGATGGAATGAAAAGAAGTATGTGATGATCTTTTTATTGTTGTTAATTCTTGTGGTATCTATGTGGTTTGTTTGCTTCTGTTCAAACCACAGTCAGAGAGATAAATGAAAATTTTACTTCTGACATTTTTTTCTTTAAACAAAAGCCTTTCTAGTTCTTATGGCCTTGAAGAAATAGTTGAAAGAGTCAGTCTAATATGCTATATAGATAGTATATTTCCTAGGACTAATTAGTGATGTTTTTATAAAATATGCCATGAAATTTTTCAAATTCCCACAGAGTCACAGAATATTCTGAGTTGTAAGGGACCCACAGGTGGGCAAATTACCCTTGAAACTGGGATGTAAAATTGGGGTAAAGGCCTTCAGGTTCAAGTGTGTGTGTTTCTTTGTTTCTAATTTCCTATTGGGACCCATGAAGTTGCGTTAACAAATACCAAACCAGAATTTACCAAAACTTATTTCTGTCCATTCTCCTCAGAAAATGTGTTTGTTTACTCTCCATGTTTCTGAAACTCTCAGCCACCTATTCTCTTCAACCTTACACCCTCACTGGCACTATAAAATGCTGCCATCTGGATTTCATAGAGTCTTCTCTTTATATTTTTATGGATGTGAATTACTATATGATGTTCAGAACCACAAAAAGAACAACCATCTCATCCAAAACAGTTACTACATACAGATCTCAAAGGTTATATGGATTTCCAGTATGTTTTAATTACCTGTGTAGATATTCCTACTGTATATACCTGAAGGTATCTGTTTTCAGTTCGAAGTGAAGCAAGATACCTTTCTAGGTGGTATTGCGCAGTAGGAGTAACTTGCCAGTGAAGTGCACTACAGGCCTAGTTTCAATATCCCCCTGCACTAGATTTCCTCTTTAGGAAAGACTGGTGTAGGTTGGTGGAAGACAGAGCCAAATAACAAATTAGAAGTTTTTGGCCCTGTCCTTTCTGATATGCAAAACCAGTAATCTATCAAGAGACCTACCTCAGGTGTGTGAGAACTGCTGGGTTACAAATCCTCTGCACTTCAGTGCTGCCCAGGTCAAGAGTTTGGTCCTGCCTGGAGTGATGCTGGTTATAAACAGGTTGTAAACTATCTTGAGCTAAAGGATTTAAGGAAGTTGTCAAAAAGATGAAAGCAAGGCTAATCTTCAAATCTAGCTGAAACCAAAAGCATGATAAGATGTGGCGCAAATACTGATTATGGCCTGATTTGGTGCAAAATCAGACAATACTGCTGTGCTCAGTGGATGAGGAATTCAGCTGTATAGAATGATGGCTGTTTATGAGTTTCAGTGCTATCCTTGGAGGTGGAGGATGCATGACAACTCATTATTTAGTGCCTGTGAACTCAGTGTCTGGTCCCCACATGTTTAGGAGATTTGAGCACTGGTTATTCAGCTTAAGAAAATGGACTAAATTCTTGAACTGAATGGCCACATTGGCTTTTTATAAACTGCTGAAAACATTTATATCAGGAAAACGGTGAACCCGTTATGAATAAATGTAAAACGAACAGAAGGTGCTCAGACTTTTTTTAGCTAGTAATGATGAGAAATCAGTAAACACATGGACAAGGTGAATGCAGAGTATTCTGTAGATGAGGTTGCAGAAATCCAGCTGCAATGTTCCTTAATTATTTTAATTTTGTCCTGTAGCACACGATATTTCTCACTAAGGATAAATGTTTTGACTAATGCCACTAACTGCCTTATGTTTTAAATCAACATGTATGAAATATTATTCCATCTCAGTCTAAAGGAAAAAAATATTATTAATATTGACTTCTCTCAATAAAAAACCTATAGAGGAGTTATTTTTTGTTCCTCCTTCCCCTAAAGGACAGGGGGAGGAAAGAATGTAATTGGTTCTCAATTTCAGGCTCGGACTGAAATGTTGTACCTGTTCTTATAACAATCTTCCTAAAATGAACTACTGTAGCTACACATTTTGGTTTTAGTTTTTTCCACTCAGAAGAAAAAGATTTTTAGATTTTTTTGTTGAATTCTGTTCTTCTTTTTTTTTGCTATTACTATGTTTTGTTTTGTGCTTTTTCCCCAATGCTTCAGAGGATGTGGTGTCATACTGCTGTGATAAAACTTGCGATTTGACAGTTCTTTCTTTGTGTGCCATGAGGCAGAAGAAAATAGAAGGAAAGTGCTTACTCCCCTTTCATTGCATGGATGTGCACAGGAAAGACAGGCAGGCACTGCTTCATGCAAAGCAATCTGCTCTAAGGACAAGGCATGCTGCACCTTGCCCATCAAGGAATATTCTCTGTATCCTCCCTTCAGGTTCTACAGATGTTAGTTATGCACAGTGGATCCTAAACCTCTGGACTGTGTCTTTGTTCAATGCCTAGAAGCTGACTCTTATGTTTCAAAAACATTTCCTGCATGAAGATGCTGTGAAGAGAACATTGTGACTACATTATTTTTCCCTAGCACTTATATGTACTTACGTCTCTTAGAAGATTAGCTCTGATAAAACAAACCAAAGTTTACTGCATAAAAAGATAGCAAAAGGCATTGGTCCTCTAAAATAGAAGAGGTTATACATATGGGAAGCAGTGTTGTTGGTTAATGCACTGCTTAAACAGGACTGTGAGGTGTGCTTTTTTTCATTACCTGCATCTCGGATATTTCAATGGTCACTAAAATACTAACTGAACTTTTAACATTCCTTGAGGTGTTTGTCCTGTCCTTGCAGTCTGGAGTCAGAGGTGCTGTCTCCTAAATATTCCTAGACATTCATTCCCCTAGGGACCTGTGTAAGGTCGCAGTGAATAATGGAGAGTAACCTGGGGAGTTCATTCGGGATCTTCTGAACTACAGCTCAGAGTCCAGGTTGCTGAACTGTTTATCTTTCTGTAGTTAAAGAGGAATACTGACAATAGAAGTCCTAAAAACAAAGGCCAGTGTTTTTAAAATCTATACAAAAAAAAAGAAAATCTGCTTGATGTTTCAAAGGTAGAAATGGTCCTAGAAACTTTACCAGCACTGTTGTAGCAGCAATTAAAACACTACTATAAAAATACTGAAAAAACATTCATGTTCCATACCGCATCATGTTGCTATCTGAGAATTATATACCTTGAACAAAATTGTAATTTCTGTGTGTGGTTTTCAGAATAATCAGGTAGTTGATCACAAACACTTCAAGGAACTGAAAATGCTCCTCTTCTCCATTTTCCTTCCTTTGTGAAAAAACTGGTGCAGTAAAAGGATGTGCTGATGCAAGTTACAAAATTGATTCTGTATTTTGAAGCTCCTAACAAAGAAAAGAGCAACTTCAATCCACTTCTGTTGAGGAAATGAGGAGAAAGTAATAATCACAGCTTGTCTCCCCTGACAAGTTCAGAAATCAGTAGAACGTTACTTTGATCAACGTTTAAGCCACTAAATTATCCTTATGATTCATGCACCATGGTATATAATTTGAAGTACAAATGTTAGCCAGAACCTGTTTAAATCTTCATTCTTGGAGAAAGGAAAAGGAAACAAATAATGTGCTGCAGTGTTAAAGGGATTTTGAGTAGCATTTTGCATTTTTTTTCTAATATCTGCTTTGCTTAGACACTTGTACAGACAAATATCAATGCTGTAAATAAATATTAGAAAGGTTGTCTGCTCCAAAAGTATTTTTTTGTTTACTTATAGGGCACACAAATTGCTTTAGGAACTTGACATAGAACTGTTAAAAGAGAGAGCTTCCTTGAAGAGCTTGCAGCATATTGCAGGAAGTCAGTGATGGCCACGGTCTGCCAGCTGTGCCTTCTTGTCAGTGATGTGGACTGGTAATTGTGCTTGCTTTGAAGATTGTGAATGTGCTGCAAGGATGAAGGTCAGCAGGTATATAATTTCAAAGTTATTTCTGAAAAATCTTGCACTTTGTTCAGCATCCTCAGGACAGAAGTAGGCATGGAATCATTTAGGCTGGAAAAGACCTCTAAGATCATCAGGTCCTGTTGGAAAATGAGCACTACCAAGTCTACTACTCATCCAAGAGAATACAGGCACTAGAAGTCGCAAAATATTAGAGTGAGACTGTGATGATCTGTCGCTAGTTCTTCTCTTTTTCATGTAGTGTTATCTGTTGCTGAGAAATAACTTTTACAAGCAGAAGCAAATGTGATCTTTGCCAGGGCTTTCAGCCGCCTGACACAAATTTTGTACAAAAAAAATGCTGCTGAAACTAACGTGTGTGCAAGCAATTCACATTTGTTAGTGATGCTCTTTTCTAAGGCTGAAGAATGGTGTTTGGGTTTTTAATATACAGTTCACCTGTTAATATGGTGTTCTGCATGCAAAATGAGATCTCTGATAGCACTACACAGTCTCTTACTTGTATTGAATGATTTGAGTAAGAAAAGGAAACAAAATTGCTGTCCTTATAAGTACCTCATCTCTTCGAGTATATCAGCAATAAGTCTTTGAGTAAGGCCTTGAATAATTCCAGTTGCTTTTTTTGGGTTTGGTGTCCTGCCAGTATATTTCTTCATGTGATAGGTTTTGCTTCCTTGAACAGCCCCTTGCTAAATTAAAGGAATGCACATTTGTTTGTAATTGCTCTTTTTTATGCGGAGACAGATACAAAATGAGCGCAGCATACTCTTCTCCACCCTAACTAAGGTTTATACAAGTAGCTTGTTAAGTGTTAATGGAGTTTTTTGGGTTCTTACAAGAGTTCAGCTTTTTAAGTTTCCTGTTTGAATGGCTTAAGCCAATATAGGACCAAAAAAACCCCACAAAACCCAACCCAGACTCTTTCATAGTATTTTGATGCTGCATTAAAGTCAAAATAGACTACATTTTATAATAGAAAAAAAAATGTTTCACTGACAACGTTTCCTGTAAAATAAACCTAAAAGAACAAAACATGCAACTCTAAATAGGTAACAACTTACAGAACAACTTCCAGGGAGCAAAAGGGGGAAAAAAAACTCTTTGACCACCTCTAGCAGGGAGTAAATTCAAAGCACCATTTCTCTACTGCAAATATCTGGTAAAATAAGCAGCTGTAGTATTTAAGTGTATTCCTTGAGCAATTCCCATGCCCGCCCCAGTGAAGGAGGAACCTCTGACTCCAGTGTTGCACTTCAATGTAAATGGATGTTGACCGCGGGTCTGTAGCTAATTCAATATGCTGTCAACTGTGACAGCTGTGCTCTAGGTGTTGCTTCTGGGGTTTTTTTGGTTGGTGTGGGTTTTTCATTTGTTTGTTTTTGTGGTTTTTTAAACTCCTGCTATGAGGGCAGTAACTGCAAGGAGCCAAGTATGGGAAGAACAGCTGCAGATAGTAACAAAACAAGCTACCACAATCATGTTTACCAGTTTGTTGCATCTGTAATATTCATATTTCTACTATTCAGGAGTAAGGGTAGATGCATGTTAATGTATATCAAACTGAGATCTTGTTGGGCTGTGGAAACCTTTCAATCACTATTATTAAAGCTTTTCTGAGTGTTCACCGAGAAATTCTACTAAGAACTACTACAAAAATTAATATTGGCTGTGTTTTTCTTTTGAATAAAAGTCTTTTAAGGTTGGAGAAATTCTAGAAAGTGAGAAGAATAGCTAAAGTCTCATCAGCACTTAAACAAAATAGACAAAATGACCTCGGTAGCTGGGCTGGTTGCCTGGACACCGACACTAGATGAGATGATTGAAACTGATATGGGATGCAATCAGACAGTAATGTTAGCACAGCTAATGCCAATCAGCACCGTGCTATGGAAAGCAGGTTGCCTGTTGTACTTTCCATTGAGTTAGATTGGAGGTGCTAAGTGAGTCGGTCTTCACTTACCTTTACGTACGACATGGAGCTTGAATGCAATGCGAATTTTATCCAAGTAATGTATGTGCTGACAGCAGGTAGGAAACAAATTAGAATGATGTCAATGCATATAAAAGTAGATGTGGAAACATCCAGTTACATGGCTATTTTTCAAACTCAGAGAATTCAATTAGGACTTGTTCCCTTTTTAAAAAAATTTTAGTGGGTATTTTGTTGTGGAAGCGTAAAGCCATTGCTGGCTTAAAGGACACAGGGAGAAAATGACAAAAGCTAGCGCTGTGTGCGTTTGAAATGGGCAGTGAAATGGACTTGAAAGCAGTGAGGTTTTAGGATGCAGTGTGTTAACAATAATCATTAAGAGAGCATTTTTGGAGACTAAATACATGTGTTAAACTGAAATAGAGGTCTCTGGGTAAATACATCTATAAATGTGTTTATAGTAGCATCAGTGGCAAATATATGATCAAATTTTCTCCTTAAAGGTGTCAACATCTTATTAATTGTATGCACTGTGACTCTTTTTCCTCTGTGTGTGGGCATGTGTGCATGTCACAGAACACTAGCATTATTAAGAATGCCCTTGTTTCTTAGACAGTAATTAGTACTTAACTGTTCAAGTAAAGCCTGCTCATGTAGCTCACTCACACCTTCTCTTGACCAACTCCAGCTCGATGCCCAAAGGCTGCCAGGTTCCAGAGTCCTCGGCTGCAGCAGGCACACAGGTATCCTTGTGGCTTTGTCTTCACCTGGTCTGATTTGCACAGCTCCATGCTGGTGCTGGTATCTTCTAGTGGCCTTGTACAGGTTGAGCTGAACCTCGTGGGGTTTTTTTTGTTGTTGTTTGTGTGGTTTTTTTGATTTGGTTTGGTTTGGTTTGGTTTTTTTTGGGCAGTCCTTGCAGATTCAACAGGACTATCAGTCTGTGGAGCTTTTCAGTCTTTGGGAGATGGTCACAGACTGCCTTCCTGCAGTTTTCTTGTGACTTTTATCAAACAACAATAAAAATTCATGTTTTTTGTGGGCATATTGGAGATCTAATTGGTGTAGTTGCATTTATGCAAGAAGGTGCAAAAACTTTCAGATATGTTAAAGCAGTAGTAGATACAATACTTTTCCATTTCAGAGAATGAGCAAAAAATGACTTTGTGGAAAAAGAAAAGCTGTGTGCTTACTGAAACTGTTGACTCATTCTTTGAGAGAAAATATCTATTATAAGTTACCTGTCAGTTCTTCCACTCTGTGGTTTGTGGAGGGTTTTTTTGTGTTTAAATTTTGTTCCAGATTCTCAGTTTTGTCTCAAAATTGGTTTTTCAGTCGTTATTACTTGCAGACTGCCAAGTAATGATAATCCATCAAAAGCCATGTGGAAAAGATTGGTAGTATCCTAAATGGGACAGCCTTAAAGAAATCTCTTTAAACTCTATAGCAGCCAATGCATTTAGGAGCAGCTTTCTCAGTTCTGGATGAACTGGATAAAACCTCTCCAAAGGTGGTGTTGTGACTTGCCAGAAGACATTAAACACGTTTTTAGTGGTTTCATTTCCTTTTTTCTAAATATACTGTCAAACATAGGGGATTGAAATCCTGGCCAGAAACAGACCTGTGTGGATTTTGTTTTGGTGAAAAATAGCACAGAGAAGCCACAGAAGACAAAATGTATGGTCCAACAAGAGCTGTAGAAATGGTCCTCAGGAAGAAAATTCAGAATGTCTTTGGGGTAAGTACTGTCTGGAAAAGTCCTTGGAGTAAGAAAAAATAAATTATAGCATGCATCTTTTCCCTGAACGTGGAGGAATTTTGTACTCTGGTACTTTCTCCTTTTTTTTTTTTTTTTTTTTGAATNTTTTTTTTTTTTATGTGAATGCATTATGTGAGGCAAATGACTATACATGACTATCTTCCGATGGAGAGTGGTGTGAAGGAGATCGGAATTATTTTCTGAAAACAAGAAAGGGTGAAAAAGACTGTTTTACCTTGTACTTCAGAGAAGTAAGAGTTGCTTTTGGATCTATGTTACATGTCCAAATTTATTCAGTATATAATGTCCATAAATATCTTCAATGTTTCATGCTTTCATAGGGATCAATGAAATTTGGTTATTTATTACTGAGATATGGAGCCAGGCTATACAAGTGAGCCATAAGAGTCAGCTTAAAATATAGACAACTTGCAAAAAATGTGAACTTCACAAGGCATGGTTTAACCTAGATTGAAAAGACTTGTTTTGTTATAGTTTGAAGTGAGGATGATAAACTTTAAAGATTAGAAAGTTAATTTTTACAGAAAACAAAGGCAAGCTTCTTCCAGGATCTTTTCCCAGTAAAGCTGATGTGGAAAACACTGGTATTGATTGTAGTTGATTTAATACATCTTTGGTCATTTATGATTACTGTTAAAAATTATCATCTCCAGAAATGTTTTGTTTTTTAAACCATATTCCATGGAAATAAATTGCTCAGACCAGTGTTCAAAGCAGCATGAAACCACTTGAATGCTTGTCTTCTCCAGGCAGTGGTAATCTCGACATGGCTGAAGAAGACAACCCAGGGCCTTTCATTGCCTTGAGGTAGGCTATGCTTCATTTGCTGGGTCTGTCACCTATAAAGCTGCTGCAGCTATCAGATGGTAGCAAGAGCAGATGCAGCACCAGTCACTGTCTCTCTTTCCACATCCCATCTGATCTAGTCCTGCAGTAAGAGAAAATAAAGCCCATACCAGTGCCAGCTACTGCTATGACAAAATGACAGGTGACAGTAACAACCAATGGACCAAATGGACCAGAGGAGCTGTTCTGGAAGGCAGGAGGAACAATTGGGCAGGCAGGATGCAGCAGATGAGAGGCGTAATATGAAGCTTCCTAGAAAACTGACCTCTGTCACTTTTCCAAAATTAAACTCCAAAACAAAAACCCCCTTCACTTAAACGCAAATCCCTGCCTTTTTCAACTGCTGTAACGAGATTGATTATATTTTCTTCTTCTGTTCCTTGTAGAAAGTGTCCAATTTCATCCAGCCACTGTTCTCCTTTTTCCTGAACTAAAGTTAACTGTAAACCTAAATTATGTTTTACAACATCAGAAATGTGGTACTAATTTGAATTAGAAACTTTCATAGAAACTGGTGAACAGGACCATCCATGTCTTCTCATGGTCTATGAAGTATTAGATGTTTCATTGAGAAAAATCCCCAGAGCATCAGCTGCCTTTCCAAAAACACTCTCTAAATAACCTTAAAGTTTTATACAAAGCTTTTCATTCTTTTGCAGTTTTATTTTGCTTTCTTGGGTTTTTTGTTTTGGTTTTTTTTTTCAGAGGGCATAAGGAGTTGGGTGAACACTGAGGAGGTGATTCATACCTAAAAGACACTGAGGCAGATTCAATACATTTAGGAGTTCTCACAGCTCAGGTTTTAAACAAATAGCAGAGGTCAAACATGTTGTAAGGATAAATGTGAGAGCTCTGTGGCAATCGGTTAAGTTACCACTTCTAATGTCCAGGATGGATTTAACTGTTAAGTATATAAAGATAAGGCTCTGTTTCCCTCAGTTATCCCTCAGTGGAGTGTTTGTCATTCTAAAAAAGGTGCATGACTTTTGATTTTCGATGAAATGAGGCAGGTGAGGGGATCGCTGTAGTTTGACTGTGACACAGAAACATGCACAGCACCAAGCAGGACCAATGAATAGAGGTGAGGGAAAGGGCCAGATCCATCACATTACTCAGTAAATCCATGCCTACATAAAAGAAATTCTCTGAAATCCTGTAGACTGGAACTGCTGCCAACAGGAAAGATCTGGTGATTAAAAAAAATAATCCTTGCCTTTTGATGGCTTGTTCAGAATTCATGCAGAGGATGAAGCAAAGCATCAAGTGCACCTAAAAGGCAAAATAGATATTTTCTGTTGGCTGACATTTATTTTTATTTTCTTTCATTATAATGGCTTTAAATATCCATTTGCTCAGGATTTTGTGTGACATTATGTGTGTGCTTCACATATCCGTAAAAAGAGAGGTAACCTTTAAATCCATCACTTTTGCACAATATTAACTCAGTAATGTCCTCGTGGGGGTAAAGGCTCTGGAACTTGGAAAGGATTGGTGAAATTTCATATGCTCCAACTAAATTCCTTCTGCGTTGGAATTACATATACCCCTAGCTTCAACCATGCTTTCTAGCAGCTGAGAATGGTCTAGCTAGTTTTAATTACTAATTGAAGTGGGATGTGGATGAACAGCTACAAAATTAGCAGTATGATAGATTTTTTTTTCCAAATATTTTTCTTCCAATTGGGAATGTTGCTATTTTCTACCCTATCAGATGCGGCTTCTTATCTGAAGGTGACACAGAATGTGTTTTGATTCTGAAAAAAAACGGAGTTAGGCATTGAAAGAATTGTGACTGATTCGTAATTGGTCTTACAATATCTATAACTAGGGTGATTTTTATCTGCCTTTTGCTAGCTGCAATTTAAAGGTGGTAGTGGCAGGCAACGGGAGGTTAAGGTTTTCAGGCTACTACTCCCCACAGATATTAAAAAATTGCTTCTAGAGACAATCAATTCTACTAAAGAATGCTGCTTCACTCACATTTTGCTGTGGCTCAGGTCAGCGAACCTCTGCTGAGATCCAAGCCTGCAAGTAAATGAGTAGACTCCACTGTAAGGTTTGGAGAGACCTGAGAGTGGTCTTCATTACCTCACATGCTGGTTTGGTAGGGAATGTGGGAACTGACTAGGATGTTCAGCTGTGGACAGCTGCACTAATGCAACTGAGGGAGTATTACCAGGATGCTATTTTTCCACATTCCTCCTACAGAAGTCTGCTTGGAAGATGTCCTGGGAAAATGAATCATAGAAGCAATGGACAAAATAAAAGGGTAGCTCTGAGACCTCAGGCTTACTCCTGAAAAAGTCTCCACTGTCAGTCATTCAGTCTTGTAGTTTTAAAAAGAACAGATCAATTGTTTTTTCCAGGTCCTCCAACTGAGTTTGATATATCCAGGAAGTGTACAACAGTGGGTGGGTTATTTAGTAGTTTGGGGTTTATTTGTTGGTTTTATTTTGTGTGTGGGTTTGTGGGGTTTTCTGTGGATTTGTGGATGGGTTGGTTTTTTTCTGGGGGATGTGTTGGGATTTTTTTGTTTGTTTGTTTTTGCATTTTATTTTTGTTTTAAGGAAGGTGGTGTTCCTTTAAGGGATCATCACTCTGGAAATCTGTTTTGTCCAGGAAGGTTCTTTTCCTTTCAAGTTGAAAGAAGGGTGTGACTTTGCCTAAAAAGTGGTAGAATCTAAATTATAAAGCAAGGAAAGAGCCTCTTGATGCAGTACCTCAGGTCTCCAGAAGAATCAATGCCTGTTCAAATGCTTTTTTTTTTCCTAAATAATTATCTGTACAGTTATAAGTGAGGGATTGGAGATGCCTCATGGCTCTTTTAAGTTCCCCTTATGAGAATAGCTAAAGCCTAAAGAGATGTTCCAATAGATGAGGCCACTGGAGAGAAAAGACCTGAGTGCTAAACGAAGAGCGGTCCAGAAGCATTCATGTACAACATAATTTCCATTTAAGATTTATTCTCTCTGACTTTTTAATTGTACTCTTCTATCAACTAGTAAATAGTTCGATTCTATTTTTGTAGAGTTTGACAACGTCATTATACATTCGTAAAGGAAGAAAAAGGATTTTAAGGGCTTTCTTGTAGTGCTTTATTTAAGTCCTGCAAAATTTCTTCATGTCTGTAACTTTAGCCAAACTACAGTGACTAATTATAAGTGTGATGTAATGAATGAAGAGTTAAATTACAACTTGTTTTCCTGTGATGTAGCTAATCATAGTTTGGGCTTCTTGAACCGAGTAAGGACTGGTACAACTTTCTGTGCTCTGTAGAGACTGTGATTAGAATCTCTTGCTTTCTGTAAACCTTGCTCTTGAGATGTTTGATAAAAGCTATGAAAATATAGTGTTAAATTCAACATACTACTATACTTCCTAGCAAAATTCCAGGACTCACAACTTAGCTTTCTCAAAAAAAAATCGCTTGAATGGGAACAAGGGCAGATGAAGAAGGTGGACCCTCCTTGTGAGAGTCCTACTCTGACACTGGTGAGCAAAGCAGGTACCATGGAGTGGGGAAGCACGTTGTAAGACTTCTTTGTCAGGGAGGACAGAGCAGTGAATAACAGGAAAGAACAGAGTTTGGTGTAATACGCGACACATGTCTCCAGCTGTAAGGTGTTTGAAGGCATTTGTCCTTGTAAACTGACCTTGTAAGCTCTGGAAAGTGTTACAGGAAAATGTCATGCCTAGGTCTGGCCAGTAGCAAGACTGAAGATGTGTTCCCAACAGATCATGGCCACAGAGGTTGTGGACAGGCATGCAGAGTGTTCGGTATGAGCACAAACAGCACCAATGGCCTCATCCTGCCCTGGACTCTGACTAAGTAGGATGGAGGTTTGCAAGTGAGGATCTGGCTATCAGGATGAAGCGATGTCTCCATGTCTGCCCTTATCCTGATAACATTTCCAGGTGCATGGTATCTAAGATTCTGGGCTGGAAGGGAGCTTGACCAAGATTTCAGTTCTAGCTGCTAGGAATGGGTATGTATTTTACATTGGAGCACACTTGGTTTTAAAAAAAAACGCAACAATAATAGGACAATAATTTTTCACATCTCTTGTACCAATCTGAGGAATGGTAACCATGTGGTTGGCATCCCTTGCAGGTTCATAAAAGAAGTGGAGGCAATGCCTGTGGGAGGTAGGGTCTCCATCCCATCAGCCTCACTGGTGCTTGAAGACCGGAACTGGAGCTTTTCTAGGCAACTGATCTGCCCTCCAGGTTCTTATGCACAAAATGAGAGGCAGATATGGGAATAACAAACAGCTTAGCACCTGGCTGGAGACAGACTTGTGACCTTCTAATGGATGTCCGTCCTGAGTGGACTTGGTCACTGCCTGCATGTTCCCATATTTGTCCGTTGTGCCAAAGGAACTGCTTGAATTAGTGGATTGAAGTTATGCAGAAGAAGAGGGAAAGAAACCTGCCTCTCTGTGCTGACATCCTACACCCCTCAGGCAGGCTGGGTTAGCCCCACTGCCATCTGTTAGACAGGCTGAGTTAACTTGCACATTTTGTTTTTCTGTGTGGTTTTGGGGATGTTTCTTGTAGTTGATTCATTTTTTTTTAGCATTTCCAGACAGCAGTTTGAAATAGGATTTGGTTATCCCAGCTTGTGTGAGGACAGTGTGAAGAATGCCCTAGTTGCCATTTGAAGGATTTTTATTCTGTTCAGGAGTTTTTCCAAGCTAAACTGGTGTTTCATTGCAAAAACGATGAGGCAAACTGAAGAAAGTGGGAGGCGCAAACTGTACAGGACTGTTCCTGTTCCTGGTTAATTGAATCCTGGTGCACATCTCAGTATGCACTGCGTTTCAATCTCCTGGCACTGCAACATAGGGCTCAGCTGACTCACTAAGAGTTGAGCCCCTATAAGATTCTGTGTCCTGAGATCAGGGTCCTAGAGAGCCTATTTGTAGTAAAAGGCTTTCTGCAACAAAAGCGGCTGATCTTTGCAAATGTGCGGTAGGATTTCCACGCCGCCCACCCCCTCCCCTTGTGAATGACAGTTCCTTAGGATGAAAGGTGTTGCTCTCCTATGTGCTTCACAGAGAGCCAAATAATGTTGATTTGTTTGATTCTGTTAGTTTTTGTTGTTTTTTCCTCTCCCCTCTTCCCAGGTCTTTCCTCAGTTTGGAAAATAAAAAGGTGGATGAGTCATCCTTTCAGCTTTCCAATCCTTATTTTACCTGCAATTTTTACAGCTGTGGAGATTTCTAACAAGGAGACAGGACACTGCTATGACAAAGCAAATACGTAGTGCTGTCTCCCATGCGGGAAGTTTCACCTACTCTGTAACTCCCAGAATAAGCATAAATTATTTAATTGATACCTGACATCAATAACTTAATTGGATTTAGCTGCATTCCAGTTAAATCCACTACTACGTGCTTGTTACTTTCCATAGTATGTCTTGTTTGAAACAGCATTTTTAGCTGTACAAATTTATTTTAG
The DNA here is from genome assembly GCA_013396775.1 of Cephalopterus ornatus. Classification (NCBI taxonomy): domain Eukaryota; kingdom Metazoa; phylum Chordata; class Aves; order Passeriformes; family Cotingidae; genus Cephalopterus; species Cephalopterus ornatus. Next base: position 159,028 of record VZRE01009168.1, read on the forward strand.
GTCAAGTGACAGTTCAGCCTTATGGATAGTTGCCTAAAGGAAATATCAAAGCAGTTTATTCCATCTTTCCATGAAAATAGTGTGGTGGTGTGGGTGGTAATGAATATTTAAAATGCTTTTATTAAAAAAGAACTAAAGAAACAGCACCCACAACCAAACACACGCTTTCTAACAGTATTCATTAGAACTGAATTGTAAGTTTATCAGGATGAATGCAGTTTAAGCACTATATTGCATTAAAGGCCAGTGTTGTAGTCATCCGTGGTGCACTTCCAATGGACTGCAAAACTATGTCAAGAGTGGATTTAGCATGCTTGCTGCGTATTTTCTTGAGGCTGTTTGGGGCAAGGATACTCAAGAATTAAAGGTGTGAGTTTAGACAGTGTATTGGAGAGAAAAGTACATCTGTGGTCCTTGTAACACTTTAGAGAATTCTGTTGGTTTCATTTTGCATTTCTTTTCTAAATATGTATGTAAAAAAATGAGTTCTTTTCTGGGAGCATTTTATAGGCGAGGCGAAGCCTTACAGCGGCCATGAAGGCTTGAAACCACAGGAGCCTTGTGATGGTTATAAGTGACTTAATGAAAGACTGGAACTGTCCAAACAAAGGAGATCCTGTTCTTGTTAAGTAGTACAGTTTCAAAGCAGGGCACTTGGCTGCAATGCAGAAAATTTTGGTTTCTTGCCATGTAGCAACTCTGTGATGTGAGGAAAATCTCTCCTTCCTGTGTACTTCATTTATCTTTCTGAAAATTTATAAAGATCTCTTTTACCTCACCATGAGCTTCACAGTTTAAAGTCTTGATAAAACAGGCTATAATCTACAGAAAACCTGCTTGCAGGGCTTCATGGAATAAGGGACTTCATGCATGTCAGCCTGTTGCTTCGGAGACAGACAGATATGTTCTGTATCCTGCTCAATTCCTTGATTTAAAGGAATTAAATATTCTTACGGTTAAGAATCAATATTGTACATGTTTGAGCAAAACACTGATTGATCTGAAGCTTGCATGCTTTGTGATTTGTCTAGCAGTTTCTTTTGAATGTTCTTAGACAGCTTCTTCTCTTTTGTTTTCCTACCTCTGTAACAGATTTGGGACTCTGCTTCTGAGAGGTGCATTTTCAGATATCTCCTGAAATTTGATTTCCAAAAAGGAGTCAACCTCTTCATTCCATAGCATCCCAAAGTTCTAGCAGGACACCTTCCCTCTTGTCTACCTAATTCTTAAAAGCCTGTGTTGTTCAAGTGCTTTTAACGTTGCCTGTTGCTCCCCTTATTCAAGGAGGCCTCAGGGGCACCTTTTGTTCCCCTCCTCCAACCAAGCCAACTGCTATTCTCCCTTGTCTTACCTCATTATCTAGAGCCTTCCTGAGCAGATGTTTAGCTAATGAGGCTCTTGCACTGCCCAATAAAAAGGGGCTATGGAAGTCTTTATAAACAAGTGTATAACTCCACAGAAAACGAAGGTTTCAGTGGAAGCAAAATTGTACCATTTTAAGGAAGAGGGAGTTGAAATCTGACACTGAAGCAAAAAAAGTCCTTTATTACATTGCTGATGGACTATAGCATCAGAATCTTAGAAACATCTGTTGTATGATTATTGGTAACTTCTGTTTCTGCTAGATGCTACATAGGCTGGTGAACTAGTAGGCTTGTCAATCACATAAAAGTTAAATTAATCCGCATTTTCTATATCTGAGTTTTAATAGAGAATGACTTTTCCCAACTTGCCAATGAAAAATTTAAAATCTTTGAAATTAACATGTACTTAAGATAGTGTGTTTTTTTTTTCTTATTCATAACTTTCTAATTTTGTCTTTATGCTATTGGTTTAAACTAAAAGTTGAAATGATTCAATCTATAACTTTGTCTGTTCAGCTTGTAGGTAGGCTTAGATTGTATTTTGCCTCTCCAACTAAGGTTTGGAGTTCCTTTCTTTTTTTCTCTGTAGAAATTTTAAATTTTAAGAAGATAGGAAGAGTTTCGTATTGTTTAAAAATTACCAGTATTACTGAGGTAGATCTCTATAGGAACAAAATATCCTCAAACTGTTATCTTTTAATCGGAATGCAGAAGCCTCTTTCTCCTCTTTTTTCATTTCCTCTATTCCTCATCAAGTGGGCTGCAAGTAATTAACAAACAGGATTTTGGAGACAAGATCTTATTCTATTTAACTCTCACTTGCTCCACTGCTGCAAAAAAAACACTGCACAGATTTTTTTTCCTTTTAGGAATTCCTCAAAAGAGACTTCCCATGCCACACGCCCCCTCCCCCCAGCAATTCTAGTGTGCTTACATAAATTACTTCATAGAATCATAGAATATCCTGAGTTGGAAAGGACCCAAAAGGTTAATCAAAATCCAGCTCCTGGCCTGCACAGGACAGACCCAAGAATCACACTGTGTGCCTGAGAGCATTGTCCAAACATTTCTTGAACTCTGGCAGACTTAGTGCTGTGACAACCCACTTCCCTTGGGAGCCCCTTCCAGTGCCCATCCTTGAATTGTAGTCAACATTTAATTGCACATAACTTGTCTCTTTGCCAGAGGTTTACAGCCTGCACTCTCCAGCTGAGGGAATTTTTAATTTATTTAAATTAAATGATATTCTACTTTGTCTGTGGAAGTTTGTCTATCCTTGACAGCTTTTCTTCTCAGTCCCTGACCACGAAGAAACACTGATGCTTTTCATGTATCCCACTTTTTTCTCCTTTTTGCTTACCTTCTGCACTTTTTTCCTCCTAAAACGTAGGCAGTCACCCCTCTGATTCCTCCTTTCCCCCTCTTTAATGGCTTTATTCGACTTTCCCTTGTGCTTAGCCAAAGCCAGACTTCACATTGTTTCTTTTTTTTATTGCTGCTTGCACTTTCCTCCCATATGTGCTCACAGTCAAAGTTCAGAACTTGTCCTCTCTGTGCTTGTCAATTTAATTTCCTCCCTCCTCTTGCTTTCTTATCTCCTTTGATACTTCTCATTCTTCCCTGCCTGTTATACCACACTGTTCTGCAACCTCCAGTTCATTAGCATTTGTGCAACAACCTGCTCATTTGGGAGCATCTGAGCCGTAGGACACATCATCATCATCTGAGAACTAATGACCTCCCTGAGCCCCTGTGTCACTGCTTGTCTTGTGTATGACTCAACGCCTAAATCAGCATACCTGTGGCAGATCCAGACTCTGCCAGAAATTATCAAAGCCAGCATAATCTTTTCTCTAATGATGATAGAGTATTTACATGTTCGCCTCTGATCTTTATAAAAGTGACCATATTTTTGATGTTTTTCTCGTGTTAAATGGCTTTCTCAAGATAAAGATAAAGGTTGTTAGGGTAAGGAGGCAAGAAGTTTCTGGCACCAGTTGTCAAGGTGTTACGACTTGAACGTCATCTTTAAAAGCAATGGCACAGATATTTCTGCAATCTTTGCCCGCTGCTTACTCCGAATTGTGCATAATAAATTTTCAGGGCAAAGAGAATGGAGTAGGGGAAGAAAGCCTGATTTGACAGTGGGTTTTTGTTTTAACGGTTTATGCAGCTTTTTATGTGGCAGTGTTTGCCCTTCATGTTCTAGGAGTTTTGTGATCCCTGGATGAAATAAGCATCAGTGAGAACTGCTGAAGGAGGAGAATGCTTGATGCAGGCTGTGGGTTTACATGTGCCTGAATTGAATTCAGAAGAAGGGTAGAAGGAGGCTGATTCTCAGAACCTACCTTATTTCCTTAAAAAGTAACAACTCATAAGGAGAAACCTGTGCAAAAGTCAATTTTTTTTTTTCAGCCAAAATTCAACTTGTTTTCACTCTTTAATAGAATAAAGTCTCTGAGTCATGATTGTCCTCAGGATTGCACCTCACTTAGCTGCTGTGTGCATACGTAATAGTTTCAGGAAATCCTCCTTCTTGAAAAGCCAAATGGATCAATTTTCTCATGAAACAAGATTAGTTCTGTGAATTTTAAATAAAAATGCAAGGAATTGACTCATACTGTGATGGTGGTAGTGGTGTTGTACTCTCCCTTATAGTCAGCATGGAATGATACACAAGATCAGGAGCAGATCAGCTTTGTTCACGTATTTTTTGTTGTCTGAGTCAGAACAGAGACCAAAATGTCAGTTTACTCATTAAAATGGAAATGAAAACCCAGTTCTCCTCCTGGATTTGCTGAATATTTGATACAAAATGAACTAGAGGGAGTTCAACACAGAAGTACCATGTTTCATGGCAAGAATATGTGCTTGGGAAGAGAGAGCTGAATCAATCTCAGAGTTTAATTCTGTGAATTTTGTAAATGCTGAATGAAAGGATATAAGAAGGCATCTTTACAGCACTGTGTTTCCATTCAACTGAATTATTCCTGGACTGGACTTGGCAATTATTCTTGCAAAAACTCTGAATTGGCCATTTATGGGTTTTGATGGATAAACTTTTCTAAAATGGTTGTGTATCATTAAGCATCTTAATTTACAATCTGAGCAGTTCTGTGTTAAGTACTAGGGATTGCTCAACTGTGACAAAAAAAATTATGCATGATTTTTCATGCTGATGCCAGTATGACATTATGATTGATCAAGTTCATGATATTATCAATTTTTAGGGTTTTGTGAAGTTCATGCTCATTTTTTAAAACTAGTCAGCTTTTCTCCTTTTTTTTTTTGAGCTGACTATAACACTTGCAACCCAATCAGATCCCTATTATGATATTAATTTTGTGTTGCAGAAAGCTATTATTTTTTAATAAGGTCTAGGATTCACTGAAACATAATCCTACTGTAGAATCACACAGATTCAGATATTAATATTTCCTTGTTACATTTTACTTCCAAAGTAACATGGAGAAAAGAGAATGCTCTACTATCTGAAAATGAACAATAGCTTGAAATACTATTTCAGAATTGTATAGTGTCACAAAATCCCTTGAGCTTAAGCCAATATCTCTTTATGTGGTTAGAGGCACCTAAGTAAGTTTACTGTTACCTACTGTTTGCATATTCTGTTGTCTCTTCTGGTTTAATAATGATTAAAAACTGTATGTTATAAAGCTCTTCATACCTCTTGTTATGCATGGATAGACTCGTGTAAGGCAGCTACTTAGCACATAAGATTTTAAAAAAAAAAAAAAGGAAACACCAAGTCAAGACTGGGAAATGCAAGTTCAGTGGAGATAACAAGATAACTGTAAAGGGAGACTGTCAGAGTGGAGTCTATTTATAGAAAGTATGTGTCAGGAGCATAATGCACTGACTGAAAGAAGAAATCTTTGAGCTGGTAATGTGCACAGTGGCAGATATATATAGAGAGAGATATACGCACACATATATATAATTCTTCTGTGCTCTATAGAGTTTTTGCTGCTTTTTTTTAAAGTGAATTTATTTCTTGTGAAAGTTGGTATAATAATTAGAAATAAGAATCCTTTGGCCACCTGTAAGCAGGGGAAAGCTAAGAAGCTGTGTCATGTTCAAGCTTCCTCTGTTAGTATTCTTGAATCCTTTCTTTAAAGGTGCCACGTGAAACCTTGCGAGTTTTACACAATTATTTTACAATTCCAGCATTTCTATGGAGAATGTCCCTGTCTCAATGCCCTTCTATTTCCTTGGTTTTGGAGGAGGAACATCTAAAAGCATAGTGGTGAATGAAGATAACTTTGTTGGAAGTTTGTAATGGTGACAGTGCTCAGAAGCAAACACCTAAACTAACAAAGTTTCAGGGGAATTGTGGGTGTCTCTTGTTTTCTTGGTGCGTATTCTTGCTTTTGAAGATCTGGGAAGGCTTAGAGAAAGCTAAAGGCTGTTTCTTAGTAACATATTCATCTGGAATGTTTACATTTCTGTGAAGGAAAATTGTGTCTGCACAAGCATCTTCAGACAATCATGAAAGATTAGTAAAGATAGCGTTAAGACAGCAGTTGAACAGGCTCTAAATCTAGAGGAATAATTAAAAGTAGCTGAGCAAAGCACAATATTGGTACCTAAGTCCTTTGAGATACTTTTTCTCCCTTTCAAACAGTAACTGTGTTTGCTGTGCTATTTCAGGGCTATTATTAATTTACTCCCAATCAATATTAATGGATAATCGACAAACTATATGACATGTATAGAAATACTTTGTGTGTGGTGTATTCGTAGCAACAGCACTATTTTTATGAGGAGGAAAAAAGAACATGTAGTAGCATCTCAGAAGTTAGGAAACACTAAAGTTCACAGCAACAAAACCCCAAATCAATTTTCTCACAAAACTCTTTCTTGGTTTATTGGGCTGAATATAACTATTTAAAAGGTGATCTCATGAAGAAGGATTTTTATAGAATCTTTGTCTTGTTTAGCAGAGCCAGTAAAACTAGAAAGTACTTGTAAACTTTGTGTAAAGTTGGTAAATGGCTTTAATCAAAAGAAAATCAGATGAAAATTACAGGAAACAATATTCAAGGAAAATTTACTTTATTACATGATACTTGTTCTTTTCTATCTGTGAGAGCAGGATGCTGGAAGTTACCAGTGCATCAGGTCAGTGACTTTGTAGCATAGTGGTATATCACAATGTCTGTTTTAAGTCAAGAACTGAGGACTGTTAAGAGGCTTGCTGTCTTGATGTGATGGCAGTGGAACTTAGAATGAGCCACTTAAATTGACTTTCTGTAAATGGAAGGAAGACTTGATCTCCTTGGTTTCTTTTCTGTAAACCAGGAATATCTAGAATTTTGATGAAAGGATGGTGGAGATAGGTACCTTAATGTTGGATAATATATTGATGTATACTCTATGCAGAACATTGTAGTTAAAAAATATATAACATAGACTAGAAATCTGGTAGAAATGGAAATGTAAGTCTGGCCTGAGACTGAAGTTGAATACTGTGAAGTAAAGAAATCTAGGGTTGCACATTAACCAAATAACAAGAAAATCAAATATTTCAATGAGCATGTGTCCATCTGTTGCAGAGAATAATGTGTGGGGACTTTAGAGAGAAAAGAAAACGTGTTCGCTAGACACTGGAATTCAGGATTCCTTTACTTCTGGTGTTTCCCCAGTTCCCTTCCAGCTTCAGACTGCTTATAAACATAATTATTTCTGAATTAATGTTTCTTGAATTAACATTGTTCAGTCTTCTGCTTTCAAAGGAAAGTCATTCTATGAGGTTAAAAGCTACAGTTCCGTTGTCATAAGGGATCCATAGGTTCCCATGATTCCTTGGCTTCACACAGCTGAGTGAATTGTGCAGGTGTTGTGGAAACACAGGTTATGAAGGGAATTGACGGCTCTTCATCCTTTGGGTCAACCAGATAGTCACACCTGATAAATGGAACCTGCACAGGAAAAGAGGTGATTTCCTAAGGAAAAGAATAAAATCCAAACTGCCTGGAAATAGGAAGAAGGAGACAAATGAGCATGCAAAGGAGTTTTTGAGAAGCCGATAAAGAGGAACCAAAAGAAAGAAGAGTAGGAGGAGCAAGCTTTAGGCTAGGTTTATTGGATAGCCAGAGAGTGCAGGTGAAGTGATCAGTACTAAGCAGGGACAAAGTTTGTCTGACATGATCAGAGGGAATGCAAAAGCAGCACAGAAATAAGTATGAAGGGGAAAATAAGTGCACTTAATCATCAAGTGCTTTTTGACCACTGACCAAACACCAGAGAAAATATCAATACAGACTCCTTCAAAAAGACATAATATGGTATAGCTTATAGCAAAATGCCATATGGTATAGTTTATAGCAAAAAAAAGAATAAAGGTAAAATGATATTTGCGTACCATTGCTCATATTGGAACCTAATGTCTTTGAAGTCAAAAACTGTAACAATTATTAAGAATCAGTACTACTGTAGTATTCATATAGTCTCCTGCCCTGTTCAGTTTTGTGTTCTACTCTGAGACGTGTACCCGGAGTGATGCACTTTTGCAATACACAGACCTTCTTCTTTAGCCATAGGGAGAAGTAGAGGGAAGAGAGCTGGAGGCGAACTGTGTTCACTCTCTTCTTGCTCTCTTCTCCCTCTCTGCCTTCTTCCTGTTTTCTATCCAGCCAGAAGCCCTCTCCTTGCCACCCCAGCAAAGTAACAGAGTAGAGAAATGTTCTGCTCGTGGGATCTGAGTGGGAATGAGAGTGGGAAGATGGGAGCTATTTATTTCACAGGAAGGGTGGGATCCAGGTGCCTCAGACAGCAGTGTGCCTGTAGGAATGGAGACTCTTAAAAGGCAAATTCCATCCTCTTTCTCTTCTCTTGTCCTTTCCTTCCACCCATTATATCAGGTCAGATGTCAAGCAGGGGATTAGAGGTCACAAACAGAGAAGCTTACGTTTACATCTTTTTCAAACCCTCAGTTAACCTAAAAGTTAAATGTTATTACAACAGTTTTATTTTGGTATCCGTATGGCAAAATATTTAAATGCTCATCTTGGGCAACTCCCTTGCTGCACTGAGACTCCTGGAATAAATCATCTCTTGCTCAATTAAAGTTTCCGTGTGTGTCATTCGTATGAACAATGCATCTATCTCATAAACTGGCCTCTTTCTGGCTGATGAATTTAAAGTAAATACTGGATTGGCAGGAGGGAGACAAGGGAGACAGAGTGGTAGGTAATAGGAACCTTGTGCTTGGCTGATAACAAATGTGTTCTGCTATGTGTGTTTTTGGCAGTTGCCTGTCCTATCATCCATTCTTGCTTTTAGGCCAATGAAGCAGAAATGAGAGGAAGAAATATATAACTCAGAAAACTGCACTAAAAATTGAAGTTGAAATGAGATGATGTTGAAGTTATTTCCTTTTTTATTTGCTGAACTAATAAGTTTTATGAACTGTAACTTTGAGAAAAGTTACTTGAATAATCAAAATAAAGGATCAGTGTGAACACTAAATCTAATCTGTCATGAAAAAATGAAGGTTTTAGTGACTGGAAAATACTTTTTGATTTACTTAGTGTATTTTACTTCCATAAAATTCCTTGCTTTCTCTAGTTTCCATGGGTGCTGGATTGTTCCTCTCTATTGTTTTTGTAGCAAATCTGACTTCGAAGCTTCCATAAAGACGAAAATAAAAATTAATTCAGGCTTCCAGGCCTGATGCTGTCCACTTGTTCTCATAGAAGGACTGGAATTTATACATATCAAAGCAGTTCAGAGCTTATATAATCTAAGCAGTTCAGTTCATAGGTGGGAAAAATCAGAATACAGTTGCAGAGTGTTTTATCCCAAAATGGAAAAGTCATTTTATTTCCTTCCTTTTATGTTTTTTCTTTAACATTTTCTGAAATTTAATTTCTGGTACTTTTTTTTTCCCCCTGGAAGAGAATGTAATAGTTATTTGTCGGCTTTTGATGTTGGCATAAGGAAAAAACCCACAATTGCATGTCAGTCTCAGACCTCCATCTTTATCTGGATAAGGTACATTGATTACGCTAAAATGTCCATCTTTCCCATGTGAAGAATGATAAACTCCCTGGGATTCTGAAGTGTAGGATATGATACAAGGCTTGAGGAGCTGTCTGCTCCTTTACTTTTAAACACTTTTCCAGCATATTGTTAGTTTACAATGAGAAGTCTGCTTTAGGTGTTGTATGATGAAATCTCAGGTGCTCATCATTGTTTCTGATCAGTGAGGGTTCATCCTGTTGGCCAGTTCAAGGGAATCGGATATATACATAGAGATGAGTGAAATTAAGCTCCTATACAACTGTTGAAGTAAGGTGTATACAATCAAACCACTGTGAAATTGCTTATCAGGCTAATGTGTTTCACATTTTTCTCTCATTTACAATGACCTTCTATCATACCAGAAGCCAGACGGGAAACATGGTCACTTTGATGAGCAAAATCAAATGTGATTTTTTTCCTTGTTGTGAGTTAGAAGTATTTTTAGTTGTGAGTTCCAGTAGCTTTTCTGTTTGAATCATATTAAATAGCATGTAGTGATATGAAGGTTAAAGCATGTCTTAAAATGGTTTAGAAGTTTGGGGATTAATTTTGTTTACTTAAGAAAAGACTGCTTCAGACACCCTCTTGTCTTTCCTGGTGTCTCAGGAACTCCATCTTGCATCATCACTGTGGGCTTCAAACTCCATTTGATGTGGACAGTGACAGAAAATTAATGAGATTTGTTGGGATTTTTTTGGATTAGTTTTATTTTAAAGTGACCAGCTAAAAAGTACTGAAATCTGAATAGTGGTGAGATCACAGCTTTCCTCATGGTGGGCCACATGTGTGTTTCATTCGTGGGATGATTACTATTGGACAGAGATGGGATGTTCCTAGAGTAGGAGCTGGATCCCAGGAAAGAATTGTAAAGCTTTCTTCAGAGGAAAATGTAGAGACACTGATGGTGACCTGTGGGTGGACACCGACCAGCCAGTCAATTAGTACCAGATCTTCCTTTCTGTAACTATTTTTGACTTTACAGTGAATGGGGAAAAATAAGATGGGTGGGATAGACACAGGTAGGAAACCTGTCTCCAGTGCTACCACACAGCACATTTGAGTCTGTTGCTCACACAGCACACTTTTGATCTCCAGAATAAGGCTGCTTTGCTTTTCATTCATGTTAGAGCCATATTTCAATCTGAATATGGCTCAAATGATTCTGATCTTACTTTGGCAGAAATGGATTAAATGGCATCAAAGCAATGGTTTAACCATAACTGTTTTCGGAGTCACATGTCTATGTACTTCAGTATTTAAGTGGTAGATGTTCTTCCAGAGTCCTGAGATGGTGATTTACAAATTCCAAAGTGTATGTGGTTTTGGAATGTCACAATATTCTGTGTAGTCTGTTCAACATTACATGTGCTGGGTGTGAGTGGGACAGAAGGAACTAGATAAATATCTTGACTTTTATTTTATGGGCTCATCCACCTGAAACTCTCAACTTTATTTTTTCATCCCATGTTTTTGTGTGAAAAGTGTTAAGCTACTCTTTGAAGAGTTTGTTGAATGCTTGATTTTTGACTTATGACATGACAGATTCTGTGTGTGTTTATGATTCTTTTTTACTTTCCTGAAAAAAAAAGCCTGCTGGCAGAATTTTATATTCAGAAGAATAATTTTATGTTTCTAAAGAGGATAAACCTTTAGCCTCTTATTTTGCAAATTGTTACGCTGAGTGAATCAGTTACTTTTTGGAGTAAATCATGTATTTCAATGTGTGTCAGACTTGAAAAACACTGTAAATAATCTGTTCTGATCTATACTATATGAGGATTTGGACATTAACAATTCTGTATATTTTTGGGAAGGAGCTAATATATTTGTCTTTTGTGAAAGAGTACAACTTCCTTTAACACTTTGCAGTTTTATTGCTAAAGAGTTTGCATAAAACTAATCGAAATGGCTCAGAAGAATTTATATTTTGAAGCTCCTTCCAAGGTAGATGTTGTATCTCTTACATATATTTCAGCCTTGATTTTAAAAAGTTTCCTTTGCATTTTTTTTCCTAATAAACCTTACATATTATTCTCATACTCTCAGAATAGAAGCAACATCCCCCTCAACCTCTTTCAATCTTCAGGGGGTTTTTAATTTTAGTTTTAATGTATTTATTTAAATGCTTCAGAGGATAAAGAATTAAGACTAGAAGTTTGCATTGCAAGGATTGTGAAGCTATTCATAATTTTAACAAAGCCATTGCTAGTGCTTTGGAAAGGCTTTTCTTTAATCAGATATTTAATGCTGCAGCAATCAGAAAAGGAAAATGGTGATTCTTTAGCAGCTTGGAAAACAGGAACAATGGCTATGGTAGGGTGTAGCAGTGGTCCTTAACTGTCAGTCTAGTATAGCTAAACACCTATTAAGAGCAAAGGAAGATGAATTTTTCTCCCATTTTGAACAGTTTCCATCATCCTCTATTACTTCTTGATGTAATACATGACAAGAATTTACCTGTTATTGTACTGATGAATATCTCATCTTGCTGTGATGGCTAAAATCTTTGCTATTTGATGGGGTAAAACCTAGAAGGGTCTTGAAGATCATCAAATCCTTTTATGCCTGGGAACCATGTGTCTTTGTCTTTTAATGACTACATATTGAATGTCCTCTTCAAACTGGTCAGCAATTTGAATTACAGGTTGCAGTCCGACCCTGGAACTTTGTCAAGGAAAATTTTGTTAAAGTGATTTTCACATTCTCTGGTTTATGTAACATCTTTCTTGTTTGTAATTTGAGAAATAACAAAGAGTACCACCAAACTTTTTTTGCCTTCAGCAAGCATATTACAGAATATCTTCTCTGAAATTGCATACTTTTGTCTCAAGTTTTAACTTTCTATGGCTCTATGAATAGCCACAGAAATAGGATGCCTGTGGCCACAAGGGGACATACTGAATACAGGTCCATAAGTATTTAATTGCATAAAATAGAACAAAATCAAATATATTTTTGAAAGAGATGCACCACAGAATATCTTAAAGCAAAATCAGGAAAAGAATTTCTTCTGAGACCACAAAATTAATTTTCAAATGCTTACCCTAAATAAAACATGAACTTTGGGGACCTAATTGAGAGTTTTAACTTGTAGGAAGTAATGGAAAGATTACGTTGAATTGAAAGACTGCATTTAATTGAATTTGGTTCCAAATTTCCTTCAGCTTTTTTTTATTGTCTGTAATTTACTGTAAGTAAAAGTGGTATTAGAATCACTTTTTATTTAGGATAGCAGAAATAACCAACCAAAAATCTCAATTCATTGTGGAATTGAAGGTGAATGGAGGAACACATTGCTCATAGACATTCCAGTTGGTGCGTCTGGGTTGAAGATCAGCCTAGACAAATCTTCCAGTGCTGAAACTCACTTGTGGATTTTCTGCCAAAATTGCAAATTACGTGACACTAGCTTGTTAAAGGAAAAGATATCTAACTAGTGCTGTTGAATGACAGAAGAGAATGCAGTTTAATTTTTGCTACAACTTTAAAGACCTGAACATGATCTACATGTATTGTATTTTGTCTCGCTTTCCAAGAACAAGGAAAAACAGTGGAGAACTTCAGACCAGTAACTTAGGTGTGATTTTCTTGGCAAGTTCTTTTACTTGCTTTTTAACTTTATTAGCACTAAGATTAGTACAAAAAGGTCAAGTGCTTGCTAAATGGGAGACAAATATTATCCCAACTGGGATCCTCCCATATGGAAAAAATTGAGCTTCCTCTGTATGAACGTTGTCAACTGTCAAGTGATTGTGGGATGCTGGTCAGTCAGAGCAGCATTCCAGTGAGCTAACTGGATCCTGATGGAACAAGCGCTGTAAGGATTACAGAAACAGATTTTTTATATGCTAAATTGGTGAGTTTCCCTGGCTCAGAGTGGAAACTTGATTCAGTACTTAAGACGAGACCTGTGTTTTAAAAGGAGAGTTGGCTGGTGATGAACTCTCTGAGTTTTGTGCAAAAGTGTTCTTTTTTTCAAATAGAATATCACTTTTTCCCCTAATGAGACATTTGAGAGATACTTTGTGCATTCAATAGAAGATTCAAGCAGTTAGGGAAATGTCCATCAAATCACTACTAATTATAAATTAAATCAACAATAGACAGTGATTTACATATTGGACATAAACGAAAGCATTGAAGTAGTAGGAATCTGTCCATTAATGCTTTCTGTATGAGCTTTTCAGTAATAGAAGCAGTAAGCTCATCCTAAACCTTTGTCTACAGGAACAATAAACCTGGTGATTTTCCTTCACCCACTGTTCTAGGACCTCAAAGTGAATAGCTCCTTTGCTGTAGAGTCTGCACTGGACTGGATGTCTCTGTTAAAAAACATGGGGAAAAACGTCTTTACTTATCTCTGGGGTGGATTAGTAACTGTTATACATGAGAATAAATACTTATAAACAGGGTGCATATACACTATGTAGGATGCATTTAATTAGTAAATATGTGCTGTAAATCACACACACAGTGGTGCTAGGGATCCTGAGAGTGGAGAAACCTTTATATTCAGAATACACTGTCAAATCTCTAGCTCCCTTTTCTGAACAATTGCAGTTGCCTGACATCTTGAGCAACTTCATAAAATCCATGGAAGGCAAGATATTTAGACTGTGATGTTTTTCAAGGAATGTTAAGTAAAGTAAGTAGTTGCTTCAGCCTGGATAGGCTAAAGAAGAGATTGTTTAATGTAAGATCTCTGAAAGTCAGGCTAGCAAACACACGGTAAGTATACATCAGGGCAGCTGGACAGCTGGGTTGGAGCACGAATATAAAAGACCTAACCTCTAGCTTTGTGCTTAGCTGAATCGAAAGAAAGTCTTAAAAAAAAAAAACCAGTCTTGCATTACTGTGACATCAGTTCTGTCCTTTTGTGCAGCTTTTGACGGGCTGTAATTGTCTTCCTGGCATTCACAGTGAATCACATTAATTTTGCTTTTAACTCTTTTGAAATTCAATAGAAAAATATGCAAATGGTTCAGGACGTATATAATTCAAAAGAGGTGTTACATGCTTTTTTTTTTTTTTCAGAAGTGAAAGACTAGCTTCATTGTCTTTTCAGGACTACTTTATTCATCTTTGATAAATCAGGAGTCTGTTTCCTCCCCAACATTTGAAATGTTTCCAGCTGCTTATTGTATTCTATTGTTTCTAGTGTGTGTGGAAGGAAGAAGGGGTTCCTGTTGTTGTTATTATTTAATTGCATGCATTCCTCCATGACAAAATGGGTTGTTCCCGTATGGATTTTCTTAAAAATGAAACCATCACAGTAATATTAACTGATTTAGTCAGTGATGTAGAGAGATTAACTCTGCTCTTATAGTTTGTTTGTGAATAAATTTGTTACTGCAACTTTGATATATCAGGGATCCAGTGTATGATCAAGTGCATCTTACAGGAGTAAGGTTTATGGGGTGACACTGCCTTCATTGTAGTCTGGAGATACATATTTGCTTGTCAAGACTTACAAACCAAGCTATTAACATGCTGAGAAAATCTTTTTTTCCCCAAATATAATATGAATTGTTCTTCAATTTACTTGTCAACAAAATACGTTGTGGATGACCATGCAGAAAGATGAAGTACACTGTGTATGAGATATCTCTCTGGGTGCCATTTACCTGAGTTTGCAGAAGTACCCTTTCAGTCCCTAATACCATATGCATGAGTAAGTCAAATCCAATTAAGATGTCCCACTGATGGTATGACAGGCAAGATCCATATGCATGGTACTTGAAATACCTATTACCCAGCTTGGATTGGATCATTGACTGAGAAGAAATTACCAGTTCTGGTAACTGCCCTGCTACTTGTAATGTAATGTTGAGGTATTCTGCATAAAATGTAGGTAGGTTAGGTAATAGGGCTAAGAAGGTTTTATTTGCTGGAGCCTATTAATTGGAATTTTTTTTTTAAATTTATTCTAAAGGGAATTTCTGCCCACTGTTTGAGATCCTGTTGATAAGCTGGACAATACTTTTGCCAAGGGAATGATACAATCCAATACAAGTCACTTTGCTATAGACAGAGTCCTATGAAATGCGGAGATGGAACTCACAGAGATGGGAGGTGAATGGCTTAGTTTGGCACTTGTCACATTCTAGAATTTCTGGAATTTTCACACCAGAAGTGTCAGTCCTCTGAGGCATAATAGAAAGAGTATATCAACTGAGCAGTGGGATGGCTTAAATAATGCTTCAATAATTAACACTTGTGGCATGAGATAATTTCTGACAAGTTCTCTTGAATTCTGTCCCCCAGCAGTCCAGTCTCCTCTGTTCAAATACTGATTCTAAACCCACATGAGGACTTTTTTCCCCCTTTTGAGCAGGATGGGATGTGGATGAGAGGGAGGAACAGAAAAACACCCTACCAAACAAACCAACTCACAAAACCTTGCCCTTTGCATGAATATCACCATTGGAGGGGAAATATGCATCTATTCAAACTCCATCGTGTTTAGCTTGATGACAGTGCAAATGTGTATTGAAATCTATTGCTTGCTGTTGAGTTGCCATGAACAGAAGATTGGATCATACAGAAAGGCATTGGCTTCTCATCCTGTGTGCTTCTGGAAGTTACTCAGTACTAGAACACCACCATTGTCCTGGCTGCCTTTGCTTTGATTTTGCATCTTGATTCTGACAGATGCCTTTGCCGGAATAACTTGTCATCTGGAAAGAGAGAACAGTCTTACTGCCCCCCACTCCCTGCCAAAGAGTATCCCCCTGGAATACTTGTGTGTTTTTCTCTTATGAAATCAAGTGAGAAAGGAAAGTAAAGACACAGAAGCACCATAAATGGCTATTGAGAGTAATTTTAATATCTCACAGCTTTGACCTAGGAGCAAGCTATTACCCATCAGCTGTACTGCACTAAGTACAAAATAGAAACAACTAAGGGCAGTTACTGTGGAGAAAACACTTTGTGCCAACTCTCTATCCTGTGGGAACTTCTGTTCCTAAAGCTTTGAGAAGAATGTAGCTATTAATGTCTGAGAGGCTAAAGCGGATATTGGTCATTAAGGTGTACTTCGTGGATATTTCTCCTGCAGTATTTGTGACTAACGTGGGCCCCTGGGGGCTACCTGAGAGATAAAATGGTGCTGATTTAAGCACACTGCAGAGCGTTGGCTACTGTTGCAGTCACAGGAAGTTTGGTAATGCAAGGAGAAGGTGGGCACCGAGTAGGGGAAAGCAAGGAGATTTTGGACGTATTGGAAATGTGCCCGCTAAGTAGGGAGGGAAACAATAGACATTTCTGCTTGGCAGGAATGTTTGATGTGTGAAGTTCTCCAGAGTGCATCAGCTTGAACCTTTTCTTTTAGCCCTATTCCCACAGTTTGAGTTGCTTTTACTTACGAGAAAGGTATGTCTGATGTATTTGTGCACTTGGGGATAGGTGTACCTTTCCGATAAAGCATGCAAGTGAGGTTGTGTGTGGGAAATACTGAAAAAATTACTGATACTTCTAAAAGGTTTTTAGCCTTAATGTTCTTTCAGTCTGTTTCTGCTCACACCTGAGGTTCTGCAAGTGCTGGGTTTGGTGGTAGGAGAGGCCTAAGGGGTTTCTGACCTCAGTTCTTCTTTTGCATCCATCCCATGCTCTGAAATTATACAAAAATAACTGGGGGGGGGAGGGAGGCATATGGTAAACTGACTCACATTTAGAAACTATTTAAAAGTAGTATTTTCATGCTGTGAAGGGAAGGAAGGGAATATATTGTTCCAATGTCAAGATTGTTTGTGTGCTGTTTGGGGAGTGGAGAATGAGCAGCAACACAAGGTTGACACCTCCTCAAGTTAGTTTTCAAAACAAAACATTCCTGGAACCACGGCTTACATTTTTTCTTTATTTGTGCAAGAAGTCTTTGCTGTTATCCTGGAATTGTTGATTAACAGTGTACTACTATCTTCAACCTTTTATGCTAACTGTGTGTCCCTTTAAACTCATTGCTGTGTCTTCACCTGTTCATATAAATACTTTGGAAAAATATATTAATTGGCTGTGTTGTATTGTTGATTCCTGTATATTGTGCCTGTGCACATGTGTATTTTCAAGTACATTACTCTGAAAACTTAGACCCTGCCGTAGTTCCATAGCTGACATTGAAATTTGGTCGATATTTCAAGGTGGGGTTTCTTTAATTTTTTTTTTTTTAAACACTGATAAAACCCAATGCATAAAACTGTGCCATGTGCTGTTATGTTCAAAATCTTGTAGGTGATATTTTAAGATTGAAAGGTTTCTAAGAATTAATTTCCAAATCTGAAAGAGGAGGACAATGGCTTCGGTTTTGTTTGTTGTTCTTCAGTGTGCGTATCAGTGCCAGACCATCAAAGCCAATCCTCTGGCACCTTTGTGGTCACTTTCACACGTTTTTCTATTAAAACTGTCAAAATGGTACAATATCACTTGCAATGAATGAAAGTTGCAAAGTTTTATTAAATATGTGGATGTGTCGATCAACTTCTGCACTTGGCAGTTGGCTTGTTGCTGTCTGTGGAAGAGAACGAAGGTTTTTACGCACCTGAACACTTTACTGCGGTTGCCTTTCTATGTAAGCAGTGTGAAAACTGAACGTTAAGATCGTAGTGATGGTTTTGGTGAAGGCAAAGAAACCTTGAACAAGAGAATGACAGCTCTTACAGAGAAGTGGGGAGGTGGGAGATGATAGGAAAACTTCATGAACTGCGCTATTGTTTTATAGAAAAGCAAACACAACTTATCAAAACCAAGGCTGTTTACTTGTGAATGAGAGTTAAAAGCAGGGATCTCACACCTAATTTAAGAGAAAGAGTGGACTCTGAAACATTTGTTTCCATCCTTTCTTGCTGCCTCCCTTTCTCACTCAGTGCTCTTTGCTCATTCTCACAGACTTCTGTTTTCACTAAGAGATTTCCCTTGGCATTCTCCTTTAATAAAGAAGAAATCTAAATTTCTGGGTTTACATAAATTTACTGCCAGCCTCCAGGCTTGTCTTCAAGTAGTTCAATTGCCATACACTATTAGCAGATTGAGAATACTATCATGTTTCATATTTTTTTATCTGTTGTAATATTATCTGATAAAGAAACTTTATCTTTTCCATACATAATCATGGAAGAAAGGGATGATTTATCCTTTCTCCTGACATGGAAGGAAGACAGAGGGAGAAGGATGAAAGTGGAAAGACTGCTTTGGCCCCTGTGTAAACTGAAATTTTATGTCACTGGTTATTACATTCAAGACCTTCGAGATGGTGCAGTTGCTATAGCTTTGTAATTCTGTAATACAGCAACATCCAATGCAGGTTCCTCTTCACTTTTGCTCCTTCGCAGTATATCACTCGCATTTGATCTCCACTTTGTAAGCAATGTGAGTCAATGTCTGCTGGAATTCTTGTAATGGTACTGAAAACCTTTGTACGTGATGGTACCTTCCCTGGGGGAGAATTTGGGCTAGAAAGAGCAAGAATTTTGTTGGGGAGTGGAAAGAATTCTCACGCTCACAGAGAGATGCTGAAAATATATTAGTGCCCTTCAACCCTGAAACATCCCATGAGTGTGTTTCCTAAAGCAGACTAGTGAATTTAGGGGAATTGCTCCCAATTCTTGAGCAGCCGGATTTATAATGTGATCTTGCAGAGAAATGCATAGTCTAGCTTAATAATGCAGGGTTCTCTAAATAGATTACACAGCTTTTACACAATTCTGCTTTTCAGTGCCAGAAAGGCAGAGTCAGATGTATTCAGAGCATAGCACAGGTGTAACAGACTCTGAGCCTTCCCCTAAAATGGCTGTAAATCTACTTATTGTTCATACAGCTCTAAGCCCTCTTTTGTCTCTGAAGAGGAAAGAGAGTTGTTCGTACTGTGAGATTTGATGTATCTAACTGAGCCTTGGCTTTTAATTTACACACCTACATAATCCCTGCAGAGAGGGAGGTGCTCTGAGTTGTTCTCTCGGGATGCTTATCTTCCTCTATTGGCAGAGAAGAGAAATGGAGGGGAGGGCAATCTTCCTTTATATTTAGTTGCAAAGACATGAATATATCGCCTTCTCTCCCACTACCCATACAGATGAATGTTTTATTCAAGCTAACTAATTTCCAGACATGGAAAAAAATATTTGAGAAAATATGTGAGGATTTAAAAGCAAAGGGAAAAGCTGTTGAGGAGAGCAGGCAAAATGCCTGTGTGTGTTTGTTGGAAGCATTAGAGCCCATGGAGGGAACAGTAGGGACTAGAATTAAACTGCTTTGAAAGCCATTCCACTACTGGTGTATGAACTGCAAGATGGAGTAAGAGCCAATGCTCTTATCTCAACAGCATGAGCCTTGCAATGAAGACTGTCTTTGTTTTTAATTGTCACCTGGACTGTCAGCTAGTTTCGTCTTCTGTCACAGAAAAGTGCATTTACCCACATGGTCACATCTGGAGCTAAAAGTGCTTATGCACATCCAGCCCAGTCTCTGTGTGCTGCCTCTGATAGCAGGCTCCTCTGCAGTGCTGGGGATGTTCTTCCAGAGGGGTCATCAGGAATGCTTTGCGCTTGAGGAAGTGCTTAATTCTTATTTAGATCCCCACTTCCCCCTTCTTAGCCTGTACCAGTGGGGGAAAAATGGTCCATCTGCTGATATTTGAATCAAGAGAGACTTATTAGGTGGATTTTTTGTTGGTGTGATTGGAAAAAAGTCTGTTTGGTTCTAGAAATGGAAATCCAGGCCCTTTAGATTTTCCTGAAAATTTCAATATTTCAGTTACATTAAAAGAAAAAGTCCCTAGTTGCTTTATTGATTGATATATGTGTGCTTAAGGAGACCACACACTATTTGCGTTGACCTCCTCCAATGTTTCTTTTGATCTTTGTCAAAGCAGGAGGAGAACTGACTATATCAGGAAAACCATAATTGTCTTCTCTCCCTCTTTAATATTAATTTCAATCAACAATTGCTTTAGTGAAACTTTCTGGAATAGTTCATATAAAAATCAATGCTAAGTAATCCAAAGGACAATCAAATCCATTATAAAACCAAGTTACAAACCCCATCAGACCACTGATACCAATGGAACCCATTGTTGGTTTAAAATTATGGTAACCTTGGAGTGGCAGAGGTGATGCTTATCAGTATAAAAGCTAGGGTCCACGTGGTAGTGTTCAGATTTCAAGTGTGTAAAACTGGTAGTGTTCAGATTTCAAATAGCTTTTTTTCTGTTTGAGAAGAAGAACATTTTTTTTCCCTCTGCCTGAAAAAGAGTTGCATTCCCTACAATCTGGACATTTTTGGTAAGATCACTGCTGTTCATGGCTATTATTTAAAATTCTAAAAACACTTGAGCTTAGTTCTACTAAGCTATGTCTTCCTACAGACTTTTTTTTAATGTGGATGTTTGGGATCATTTAAAAATGTATTTAAAATGCAATGTGAGTAAGGTGCTACCTTTATAATACCAAGAAAATGTCTTTAATTACTTTTTGTCTAAAGGCTAAAGGTCTTTATGACATTTTTCACAGACATCTAACATGTCAGGATGACATGTTTGGGAACCTTCTGGCTTGTAACAGTCAATGTGTATTTGTTGAGAACAGTCATGTCAAACCAATCAGATTTTGCTCAGTGACAAGGTAACAGGCCTCTTGCATAGCAAAAGGAAACAGATGTTGAATATCTTTAGTCAAACTTTGTTATTGATTTGCACTATATTCCCAAAAGCAAAATAGATTAATACATTTAGTTGTAACTAGTAAAAAAGAATGTCAATAGTATTGGGACAGAAGGACAGAGTGAATGAGTGAACAAAGTAGGATGCTTCAGGAATCCATCCTGTCTGAAACACAGTACAATGTTTTCATCAGTTACTATGATGACAAAATTGAAGATACTCCTTCAATTTTATGCTCCTATTTAACCTGAGGAACAACTGTTCAGATAGCAGTTCAGGAAGAAAATCTGGGAGGTAGTGTGGATCAAAAGCTGAACAGAAGATAACAGTGAAACACAACTATCAGAAAGACAGAGGTAAATGAAATGAAAGAGTTGGAAAACTGAAATTCTAAACATTGGTAAAAACGTAGTTGGAATGTGGCGGCAAGTTTTGATTTAGAAGACAATGATGGGCACAGTGATCACTTACCTGACACGTGACAATCATGTGGCAATTGAACCCAGCATATGATGATAATAAGAGTTATTCTGCTGAATTTCACTGAGCACAACATAATTTAGGGAGGGCCCAGAGCAGGAATCCTAGGAGTGCACTGATTCCTTATCCTTATTCTTACAAAACTGAAGTCATTATTGGTTAAAATTGACATTTTCCACTCCCACTTTAGAGCTGTAGAAGGAAAAAAAAGCATGATTCGAAATCCTGACAGCCTTCAAAATAGTACAATTATCCTAAATGGCACAATAATGTAAAATAGTACAAACCACCAAGAATGTTCACTATGTAATATCCACTCAAAGGGCTTCAGCAGCTCCAGGATTCTGGGTTCCACTCTTGTACTCAATTGAATTTTCAGGATAGAGGGTAAGTGACTCCACAGTATTTATCTCTGTTCACTACAGGCAGGTTTTAAAGTATCCTAATGATTTTAACTCCAATGCCTGTTAAATAATAAGCAGCAAAGAACTTAGTTTCTCTTCACCTGCTGCTCCTCCTTCTTTTAGGGCCATTCCTCTACATGAAAACACCTATGGCTCTCCAGACTGTTCTGGGTGTGAAGCAGCTGACCGCAGTTCCTGGGAAGAAAGCCGCTTTCATGGTGGCTGCCATTGCTCATATTGCTAAAATTTGAGATAAAGGGATGAAAAACTAATATTATGAAGTTGAGCCACTTGTTAAAAAAAGTAATTGCTAGTAATGCTAAATTCAAATTTTCTTTTCAGTTACAGGCTTTTTACTGTGACACCAAAAAAGAGTGACTTGCCTTAAAAATTCTGATTTTAAACACCGGGCGTTTCACACATAGGGGAATTTTGGAAAGATCTAATTTGGGGAAGGGAAAAACCTCCCAAAACAATGGAAAGTAATAAGAGTTGTTTGTGGTAACAGCCACTGGGGAATTCAGTGTTTGGGAGATCAGAAGCCTGTCAGATTGATCTGGCATCACATGACAAAGGAAGCAAATGAAGTTAAAGCTTCCCAGTGCACTTTGCTCACTGTCTCACTGTTCCGATAGCCTGGCTAACCCTCAGAGCCACTTCTGGTGCAGAACTGGAGGATTGGGCAGACTATTAGCCAGATCAGGAATCATTTTCACCAGGAACTGACATTCAGTTGTTGCTAAAGAATGATGAAATTCTTCTTTCTTAATGACAGCCAGCAGCTCCTGAACCTGCAATGGGCAGCAGTGTTCCAGAGAGGATGTGCCAGGATTTCGCTGCTGCTCAGAAAGGTGTAAATGATTTAAAAAAAATCTTCCCCCCCGCCCCCCCCCCCCAGTAAGCAGCTTACTTTCTTTTTTAGTAAATGCTAAGGTAGCCAGTCTGTGCAGTTCCACAATTTAATTATGGAGAAAACACCATGGGCATGCTCTCCCTGCACTGAGGGAGCGCAGCAACTAGCAAAGAAGAGGATCATCTGAGGGAGAGAAAGAAGTGCTGGTAAAACCAAATAAAGAAAAGAGAGAGTAAGGGACTGGAAGAAACTAAAACACAGGAAAAAGAAAGATGTCCTCAGTGTTTTTCACCAGGATTCAACAAGGGCTTACACATTAACTCCAGGTAGTTGCACATAAGATCCTGCACTTGACAGATAAATTAAAGCTACTTTTCAATTTGGATCATGTGAGATCTGTCAGCAGCTTTTGATCCTTCTGAGAATGGAGAGGATGAAAAGTGAAGAACAGTCTGCCATGGGTTCTCATCACACCCTCTCAGGAAGGGAGCTTGGGCACTTCTATCTACACCCTTGCTTGTGCTGATCTTACATGAATGCCCATCAGGATGCTCCGAGCTGCCAGCCATAGAGAGGAGCAGAACCTGTCTCCTCACCTGTCAAAGGTCCAATAAATTGCGCTCAGCTGGCAGATACATGTGTTCTTATGATAGTAGTGCCACATGAGCTAAAATCTTGCTTTCCTTTGAGGCAGCAGCAACCACTGGAGACAGACAGCTCTTCCTGTTTTCATACTACCTGAAAACACATTGTAAGGATGACTTTGCTAGTTCTTTTAGCTCTCATTGCTGGAAGGGCATTGTCATGGAAGAGCATTATCTCATTCACGTTAATGCAATCTGTGCTCTTACTGCATTTACGTTCTGTTAGGGCTTGAAATCTGAATTGTAAGATGGATTTTTCAAGGTGTCAGATGTATCTGCATCAAAAATGAGTGCCTTGCCCCTGTGTCTTACTTTTACTCAACAAAGTGTAATAGTGAAAGTAAATAGGTAATAACTAAGATACTTTGGTTTGTAATAGGCAAAATATTTTGCTGATAGAAACTTTGTGGTATGAATTTGAGTTATGAGATTAGGGCACAACTTCGTGTGTTTCCTTTTTTTTTCTGGCATGAAAAATTAACACCCTCCTCTCCCCTTCATTTGAGCCTTTGATGAAATGTTTAAATCAGCTTACAGCACCTGGGAACCCCTGTTCTTAAATTGTGGGCTAAGTAGCTGTTAAAAATGTCCCAGTGTTATGTGGGCCAAATGTAAGTTCAGTCTGTATTTTTTACAATTATATCTGCCTTCTAGGATTTATTTTCCAATTATAATAATAATTATTAAAATTTTCCTTTGCTCTTGGTAATGAGGAAGGTTTTATGAAGACAATTATTCTTCCATCTGTGGTTATATCATTTAACTTTGTTTTCTCTGTCTTGTCTCTTTCTACCTACTACAGTCAGCATCCCTGCTCCTGCTGGTACAAGCTGTTGTCCCAGTCTGCTCCAGACTTTTAATTTGTGATTTTTGCAGTTTATTCTAAATCCTCCTTTGCTATCGTCTCCCTGTGAATGAGTGGCTGCAGCTGCTGTTGGCTTTCCTGCCCTCCTAATCTTCCAAATTAATTTATTTTATTCCCAAATTTCTATTTTCTGCTGTTGCAAAGTAGATTGTGTTCCTGATATTATGATTTTTTGTGATCAGCTTCATGTTTTTTATCAGTGAACCCCAGCATAGTTACTGCTGCTTGATGGGATGCCTCTGCTGATCTAGCATGCAGCAGCAATTTCTTTCTCCCTCCTTCACTGCTATTTTTGTTTCTTGCCATTCTAACAATTACTAAATTTTGGGGTTTTTTTGAATCAGCTACTGCTCATTCATATAATTTTCTTCACCTCATTCCTGTCCTGTGAACCTGCTACATTTGATTTGCTCAGCCTTATATCTGACTACTCAGGCTTTATGTGTGCATAATACACAGGTCATATGTGGACTTTTTTTTTTCTCTTTTCCCCAATGGCTTTTGCAAATGTGGCCAATTGCAGTCATACCTTTGAGAGGTAAAGTCATCCAGGAAAAGTTTTTATCCTTTCTGTGAAAACGAGCAGCACTGAAAACAATGCACCACTGTAGGTGTTTCAATGTACATGTTACTGGACACTAGAGATGCTGCGCTGCAGACATCACTTTAGAAGGACTGTGAGGAGAGACAGTTTGAATTGGAGCTCACACTTTTGGCATGGGTTCATGTTAAACAAAACTATATTAGTTCACATTTGGTTTATTTGCAGTTTCTATTACTGTAACAGAAGGCACATTTCAAAGAAGTTTTGGTAAGTATATCTTTCTCAGTTGCTAGTATATATGGAATTTGTGTACCATTGCAATGAAAAATTAATCAAGTTCAATTATACATAGCTGTTTAAAAAAATAATTTGTTTGCTGTGTAGAATGTAGAATATAATATCCCCACCCTCCCCTCCATAAAGACTTGTTTACTTGATAGACCAGTGTTTCTGTCTTTTTTGCATGTACCTGAGAGATGCTTTTATTACTGTTCTTGCTTTCTCCTTCATGGGCTTCACAAGCTTCTGTTGAACAATTTTCTACTCTCCTGTTACAAATAAATCATGCCCATACTTAAGTATTCTGTGTGACTTCTTTTTTTGTTTTTAACTGCATTTATCATATGAGTTTATTTTTAGTTTGTTTGGGTTTTTTCTGTAAAAAAGAATGCTGTTTGAATGGAATCTCTTTTCTTTGGCTCTATCTTGCCAGAGGTTATTCTACTGAGACTGTCAATGGAAATGCATGAAGCTGAAAAGTCCGCAACAGCAAAAGTTTGCGGTAATCCTTTAGTATAATTCTACAGGCAGTGAGATCTTTTAGGGGTAAAATAGGTTTACAGTTCAGGCTCTAGCCGTAGCTATATCATATCTCATCCCTGGGATGCATTAAAAACTGACTTTGGTTTAAGTACAGATTTCCTGGCATGGAGAATGGTGTTGGCAGGGCTGACAACATCTGTTTGGATGACTATATTTCGAATTTCCAGAGCTCTTCAGAAAAACTCTGAGAGTTTCCAAAATGGCAATTCTTATTTTTGCTTTGTCACATCCAAAGGTAATTCTTTTTATCATCCATTAATTTCAGTAATGATTTTCCACACAAAAACTCAAACATCTTCAGTGGGGCCACTTTAACTGAGTACAGTTGATTGAAATAAAACAAGAGGCATCAGGGTGAGGCTGTGCAATTAAAGGACCGTACAACCCAGGGCTTTTGCAAATGGAGGTGAGGATGACTGGCAGAGGGTGTAATGCTTCTGAGAGGCAAATCTTATCTCAGCTACTAGACTTTGGCATTTTGAAATAGTCTGTCTTTTACACCTTCCATCTCCTTTTCTTTGTTAACATCGAATGTAGATACCTTTGCCACAAGATTTTCCAATCCACATTTCAGGCCAGAGTGAACAATTCAATATGGCACCTGTGGTGACATGTTTGCCATTTCCTGCCTAAGTTCTGTTAACTACTTTCCTCAGCATTGCATCTCTGGAGAAAGATAATTCTTTATTGCTGAAGCTGGGACTGTTTCAGATGATGTGAAATAGCAATTGGGTTTTTCCTGGTTTCTGTGTTGTCAGTAAAATCATAAGGATTCTTTATATCTGATGTTAGGATGCTTTCTGAGACCAGAGAATTCATTAAATGTGTTGTTCAAAACTATTGTGCTGGACAGAAAGATACATAAAAATTTCACTGAGTGACACTTGCCTTACCTAGCTTTGCTCTTTTGTCAGTGCAAATGAAGGAGCTACTTCCGCCAAGCTCAGGCTTGAAATCTGAACATACCTATAGTTGAGTTCTCTTTCTTTAGGAGAATAAAAAAATAAAAGAATGGAAATTTTTAGTGCCTGGCAGCATGAGTTCAGAATCTCTGAGAGATTCTCGCTCTCTCTCACTCTTTGAGAGAGAACGCTCTTCCTTGCATGATAATGTTTATCACTGGTGACTACTATGTTTCTTAAAATTGCCTCTAAATATGCCTAAATGGGTGCAAAATCACAAACACACTTGCAAAGCATTTCTTACACAATCCAAAGGAGCGTAGAGGAAGAGATCCAGGTCTGGGTTATCTAAGGAAGTAGGACGAGGGTCTGGTCAGTGCAACACACAAGAAAAGGACTACCAGAAGAACAAAACTTGGTGTGAGAAACTTTTAAAGATATACATCAAACCTAGGTGCAATTTTAGGATCCTGTTTTATCCAGAAGAGCAGAATTGTACTGGCATAGTACTGTGGAGAGAAAAAATTGTAAAAAAAAAAAAAAAAGGACTTAATAGCATGGCCAGACTCATGTTTATGACATCTTCTGAAAGCTTTGATTCTGTAGCCAGTCAAAATAAAATTCTGATGCTAAGTTGTCTGAGCTACATTAATGTACAATAAAAATTTGAGATGAAGAGTGGCATAAACGTGTGCTACAAGTTTGGCTTCTGTAGGAGAGACTTTTTTTAATTTGTAATGCAAATGTCAAAAGCTGTAATAATGAACATAAAGAGGAATATAAGAAAATCACGTAACTTAAAATTACCGTGGAGGAAATAATTTTTAAATGGTGCGAGTAGGAATAATTTTAAATTATTGCATACTGCAAAAGATTCTTTTTCAGTAAGAGTGAAAATTGTACAATGTTTACATCATAGTTTCTGACAGGAGACTAGAAAGAAAATTTGTGTAGTGAATCTCTGGAATAGGCACCTTGCCTTCCAGCAAGCGCCTTTACCTCCATGGCAGAGATCTGAAGGGACCGATTATTTCAAGGATGCCCTATAACACCTAGCTCAGTCTCAGGGGATCACAGAGGCAAGAGTGCTCGGAGTGTTAAGCAACAATAAAGATAGGAGGACCCAATGAAGGAAACCAACTGTATGACACAGGTACCCTGAACAAATTCCTGATTTGGGGGGAATAATTTTTATCCTATGCTGTAATAAGCAAGCTCTCTGCTTAGGCTCTGACACAAGTTATGCTGTGAGTACAATCAACAGCACTGTCCCAGCTGCAGATACAATTTGGCTGGCTCAATAGAAGCATGCCAGAGCGCTGAGGAGGACTCCAAGGTATGGCAAATTTTTCTATGCTCTCTCACCGAGTATACTAGATGTGCTGTGGAGCACCCAGACATTGCCACTAGGCGTTACTCTCTCTAAAACGAGCAGACTGACTGTGTTGGAGTAAACCAAGAGAACATGTGGAAAACCAAGTTTACAAAGTGTAGCTGGAAACTTTCAGATTTAAAAAAATATTTGTACTGTGTTATGTATAATTTGAAAATATGTCACTCTCAGGATTTTCATTGCACTCTGATCTATGAGACAACCACACTGACAAATAAGAGAGAAACAGTATTTAGTTGCAAGAATGAAGAAAGGAAGTAGAAAACATTCAATTGGGATGAAGCAGCTCATGGGGGCATGGAATTACCCATACAGCATGAAGCTCGCAACACTTATGACAGACAGTTTTTGTGGTCTATTTACATAGAGAAATTAAATGATCTGACAGACTATCTAAGTGGCCAATAAAACTCAAGTGAAATCTAAAGGCTGTGATACCTGAAATGAAAAAAAAAATATTGGTGGTTCAACAAAAAAAAGTGAATATGCAGCGACTATCTTTTGGCAAATGCAAAGTTGTCTGAAGTCACTCTTTCTTTGTTCTGAAGGATAAGTGAGGAAGAACAGGCAAATGGATAAGTGGTTTGGTGTAGCTGATATGATGCAGCTAATTTTTATTGTGGTGTCTAAGCCCTATCAGTCTAGTTCGAATATTTCACTTACATGTGTGCCCTAAAAACTTTATGCAAGGGTTTTAAATTACTTTAGGAGTTTGAAATTAATAGTTTCTAATGCCTCAATGCAGTTTTTTAGTATAAGGAAAGCCTTTGCTTGAACTTTGATTTTTTCAAAGTTCCTTTTATTATTCAAATACTCATTGTTGGAATAAAATTTTATTGTGAGAAAAAAATTAGTTGACAGAACTAAGGGAGAATGTATCACTAGTGGAGTCAGCACAGTGCACCAAGACATACATAAACTATTTCTGGGTTAGTTGAGAATATAAGAACTTCTCATTTTTTCTAGAAGTTTACATTGACTCTCAGAAATATTTCAGTTCATAAAAATTGATTCTTTCTGGCAACAGTTTTGGTGAATTAATATTTTCTAACATTTCTCCCCCATCTGCCCCAAAATATTTTGTCAAAAAGACCATGATCAAACCAGTTTGACATCATTTGTGTTCAGGAACTGATACATATAAACAAACATTGATTCCATATCACTGATCTGTTTGAAAGCTGGCTCAACATCTGTTACTGTTTGGCAGAGGGGTACAATGTACAGATTTTTAAAGCCTTGTAAAATGCTTTCATATTTATTTAATGATTGATATTTCATTGCAGTTACTAACTTGATAAAATTCTTCACCAGAGGTAGGAGGATGAGGGGAAGTTAAGAGACAAGCACATCTGCTAGTTTTTTGGAGATCCAACAAACTTCTTAAATGAGATTTAGACTTTGAACTCCTTTCAAGTTTATTTTCATCCTCAAACCCAGAGAGGATAGTAATGGGCTGAAAGGAAGCAAACTGTATTGCCATAAAATGTATCCCAGAGGAGCCTTTATGATGGGTCTATCACCAGTTTCATTAGTCAAATGTTTTCGTTGGAGAAATAATGGGAAGCTGGCTGTTTTCCTAGCAAGTGCATACCACCATCTATGATGCTTCTGCGCTTCTAACAATTATTAAAAAATATTTTGAAATATTCCTTCTCACAAAGGATAGTAATCATGTAGTTGTAATTAGAATGGAGTCAGACTTCTGAAAATACTGTGAGCAGGAAGCCCGTTCTGAAAAATATAATTCATTAAGTGGCAGAAAAGTGAAATTTTGAAATGATGAAAAATAATAGTTGCCATCTTAAGTGTTGAAGTGTTCTATTCAAGCTACTCTTGTTTATATTTGAGATAAATTAGTCTCTAAATCAGATACTAAAACTGTACAGTAACTAGATGTTATCCTTAAAGTATCAAAATTTCTATCGGCACGTCTGCTCTATTCTGTAAGATGATAAACAGATATTCCCAAGCTGATGTTAAAAGAGCTAGAAACAAACAGCATAGTCACTCCATAGCCCCAGACAGTTTGTTGCTTAGCCTGGAAGCAGCTGGTGGAGTTAAGATCAGAGCTAGAATCATTAGTAGTATTTTGCAGTGCTCCATGGATGATGATCCGCTTTGCTTTGGGGGGAGGTTGAGATCCTCTGCACAAGAAACACAGTGCTCAGAGCTCATATGCTTCCCTGTGGAGCCAGCAGCAAAGTTGCTTGGTCTTTTCCAAGGCTAACTGGCTAAACATCAGGTTCATATATTTGGTAACACTGGGGCACTGGGGTTTCTGTCAATCCTGGTATAAGGTAAGACACACAGCTCTGTTCCCAGGCAACTGAATTTACAGAACTAGGGATTTAAACTTAGTTTCTCCAATTACCTTAGCTACAGCTGTATCAGCCAGCCTTTCTGAAAGTGAAGGTATAACAACAGCTGGCATCTCTGGAAAAGTACAGCTGTAGGGAAAAATAAGCCGTTTTTATGATGGTGTTTTACAACAAACCTCAACTTCAGTATACTATAATAATATGCAATTTAAATTTACAAACTTTAGCAATGAAAATAGGAAAAGGCCAAAACTTAGGTTGTCTATGAGCTCTCATGTGCCATGCATCGTGGCACAATCTTTGCTCTCCGTAACATCTCTCATTCTCTTTTACGCTCTGTATATTATTTTGTGGGTTTGAGCTTGACACATTGAGCAAGAGGCAGAGAAATCCCTTATGGGTTTAGTTTCTTTCATGAAACAAATGCAGGGGAAACTGTAAAAGAACAAATCCTGTATAAAGGGAACTTGTCAAGAACCAAATGCTAGGCAAGCCTTTGTTGATCATTTGTTAATTATAGTGGAGTTATCTTTCCAGAATACTGTTAATTGTAACTGTTTGAATCTGTTTTGCTATTATGTACATTGCCTCTGTTTTAAATAATAATAGTTTTATTGAATTATAGTACAAAGTCTTCCAATCTGAGAAAGCTGTAGAAACATGGCTTCCTAACCTTGTTCTGGAAAACCACAAAGCTTGTCTCATGATATTAGGTGATCAAATGCATTTTGCTTGAAACAAAAACAAGGCTCTGAAAATTTTGGCATCTCTGACACAAATTTTTAATAGTTCAGTGAGTGAAAACAGAAAAGGATTGGAGCCTCTTTGCCAAATGATCTAACAGAATGTTTTTAGCAATGATATTCCCACTTTTTCAACCTTTGAGTATATTTGTTAGTAGAAAAGCTATTTAATCTGTCATTCCCTTCCAGAACCAAAGTCTTTAGTAGAAAAAACATGAGTGTTTACTAAATGTTTTCAACCTATAATGAAAAAAAAATTAAATTGGAATATTTTAATTTTAAAAGTACCAACAGTTGATGCTAAAAGTAAAATTCATCTTTCCCCAACATGGGGATCAATTTAAGTTTAATTAAAAGTAACAGCATCAATACTATCTTGATGCTTCTCAGAATATTGAAGAGTTTCTTGACAGATGTTGGCAATACAGCAGTAATTATGGATCTTTCCCTGTTGTATAATTTAATTTTTTAATGAAATCACACCATTTATAGACTCGTCAGGTACATTCAGGTCCACAGCCTATTGTGTGCACCCAGCACAGCATACGCCAACCTGTTTTATTAAGTGAAATCTATGCAAGTCTAAAAATAACTCTGGGAACATATGTGCTACAGTACTTTGAGGTAACCTTTGTTTTCTCTCAACTTAATGTAATAAATCAAAACTGTAGAGCCAAGCACATGCTGTTGCAGCTTCTCTTGCACAGTCATACATCACTTTTCAGTGCAAGAAGGAAAGTTATATAATATGTATATATATGTATATATATTATGTATGTAATATATAGTCTGTAGAAAGTGCTTATGGTAGGGTTTTAAAAAGATATGTAGTGTTTGTAGGGAACTTACTCTCCACCTCTTTAAAAAAACCCACATGGTAATAAAAGGCATGGATGAGAGGAGACTAACTTTCTATTGAATTTTTTTACCACTTTGCGGGCTCTATACTTATAGATCACCTGCTGGATGATTACTAACTGTTCATTATCTAGTTGTTTGTGTTAAATTAGACCAAGATCTCTTTACCACAAGTCTGTCTCAGAGCACCTTGAATAATACATGGACCTCAGTCACACTTGTGGGTTTCCTTCGAGGTCCGATACTTAGTGATTGGAGCTGCTTTCATCATCTAAGGAGTAAAGCAAATTGGTATGGAAGCTAAAGAAACAGTGTTTATTTTGGCATGTCTGCTATATGTGCTCTGGTTAGTGGGAAAAAGTTTGTCAGGTTATCACTCATGATTATTACATTGGGCTGAGCATTTAAAATGGGAAAGCAAATTACTTGTGGAAAACAAGCTAAACTTGTGACTCCTAAAAACAGCTTGACAATGAAGGGCTGTAGATGCCAAGGAAAGGCTCTTGCTGATCAGCCTGATAGAAGGAGGGAAAGAGGAAGATACAAGGAAACTGGTACTAATGTCAGCAGTATAAAGAAATGCCAAGGAGGCAAAAGGAAGGGTTGTGCAGGGAAGTTTAATATGCAAAGTTGACGAAGGCACCACCCATGCCTTTGAAGACCTTCATCTATCAAACTAATGGGTGTTAATAAATCTTAGAACAATAACAACAAATAGTGCAGGAAGGGTGCTATATGTTTTGTGGTTTGTGTGTCTTGTATTTTGAAAGGGTAGAACTGAGTAGCAAGGTGGCATTCAAGTCCTCAGTTATTTGTGGGGTTTTGTCTGTTTGTATGGAACTACTTCAGGCAATGTCCTTTCTTGTCAATTAAAAAAAGGTAATCTAAATCTGAAATCTAACATTTTTCTGTGGGTGAGTGAAAGAGCAGTCATGTCACCTAGAGTTATACTTTTCAGCTGGTTTATCTCAAGCCAACTGAGTGAATACTACCTGTTACAGATATGAAATATCTTTAACCATATTGGTGTTGGGACTAAACAACTTACGCTAAACACTTATCAAATTCAATTTTTGAGAAAATAATTGCTAGAAGTCTATAACAAAATTAAGTAAAGACATGGCTTATATTCTTTGAAAAATGATCTTCCTGTAAATTAAGTTTTGGATTATGATGCATAGACCAAAATAATGATACGAATGAAATCTTTGGCAGTAGACTGATGCAGCAACTCATTTTGTGGGGTTGACATTGTGCAGGTGTTCTGGATTGTCTTCTAGTTAACTTCTTAATTCTTTCTAATTGTTCTCTGTATTTGGGCTTCAAATGTCCCTAATGTCTGTGGGATGGGGTCTTTTGTTTGTATGTTTTTGCTTGTGGTGTTTTTAGAAGGTAGCACTAATAAGTAGCCCTAAAATTTGGCTACTGAGACCTCTTTTTAATGAACTTTTTCAAAAAATCTGATATCTGATAAAAGGTTTTTTTTTATCATGGTTGAACCACGACTCATGGTTATTATAATATTATGGGAAAGTAGTCAGAGTGGAACAAGCTGTTCAGATCACCGTAGATTGTCACACTGACTCTGTTTACAGGAGTTTAGGGAGACTCCTTTGGGTGAGCTCATAATGCCTGGTAATTATCTCCCCACCAGTTGGCAGCAGCCCCAACCAGCCTCTATGTGTTGGTTTTTTCTTTCTTAAGATGGATTCTGAACTTAATGTGTTCTTCACAGTTGGGGTTTACTGCTTGTCTGAATGACAAGGACAGTGCTATGAGGTTAGTCCAGAACAAAACTTGCTCATTTGCTTCTGGCTTACTGGGGTACACAAAACCCAGAAATATCATTGAGTGAGACTGACTTTTTACCTGTCTTTAATAGCAACTGAAGACTGTCAGCAGAAGGCTTCAGCTTCTTTAACCAAAGCAAAACACTCCACCCAGTCCTGGGATTGATTTTTTAGTAAGCCCCAGTCAGCAAGCAAATAATGACATTCATGGCATAATAAGAAAGGAAAGGGATTTTTAGCTTTATTGCTCATCTGTTGGAGGAGGTGCTTGAAGAGAGATGAGGGTGAAGAACCTTGGTGCAGCCTCTTGGACAGCACCGGTGCTGATCACAGATGAGGAAGACAGGCCATCTCTGTGGGGAGTGCTAAAGTTGGCGGATTTTTTGGTCTCCTCTCAGAAGGTCACAACATAGTGGGGTGATGTATTACATACAAATGCCATATGGCACCACTTGACAATACTGCTGTAATTAAAAATAACACCTGAACACTGTAAGACTACTGTGGATTGTTTCTTCAGTCTATCTTATTTGCAAATTTCCCATTGTATTTCATCTGATTACTTTCATTGAAAGGAGACAAGCTAAGCTTTTTACAACCTGTATTCTACAGTAAATCACTAGAAATACTCAAATACAGAAGGTGAATAAACACATCTGTTTTAACACAGCCAGTAATCCCTTTACTGTAAATTATGTTGAGCATAGGAAGAGACAATGTATTCCACTCAGAGCATTGAATCCCTTTCAAGATACCTTTCTTAGGTGAGGGTTAACTGTAGCACATAAAATGTTAATGCAAGTAATTTTGGTTTTGTTGCCTGTGAATTATTTGGATATGAGTATCTGGTATGTGTAGTTTACAAGTTCACAGAAGAATCTTATCTAACTACTCTGACGGCCAATCATTAGGAGCTTTAAGAAAGTCTAATGTGCTCTAGTGCTGTAACTCAGCTGATTGCACTAACAGAGCTCAAAGCAAAACATTTGTACTACGAAGGTTTTTAAGAAAAAGGTACTTGTGTGTTATGAAGAGAGGTGTTAGCAAACCAAAATTACATCCAGTAAAGTAGATTATCATGCAAAAGCCATAGTATTGAAGTCTTCTTTAAGTTATAATTGTCTCTGGCTCAGCTGAAACATATGCCTCTTTTGAATGCTTGGCAGGGCATGCATGCATAAAAGCAACTCATCAACGAACAGCCCTTGAGTAATTAGGTAACAATGTCTAGAAGCATCACAAAATGATTAAAAAAGTTTAGTGATCCAAGACTTGATTTGGCACAGGAAGAAAGAGTTGAGTGGAAACTGCAGTGAGGTGGTGGGGGCTGGGGCCATATGCCTTGGTTACACAGTGTTTTTCACCTTTCCTGTCTTGTCCTCCTTTTGTTTGCTTCTCATTTTCTTCAGGACAGAGATCACCCACAACTGCATGTGTGTTGTGCATGACATTGCACACCGGGGTCTTGGGACAGGGGATGTGTTAAATGATGCTCCTGCAATAAAGAAGCAGAGTATGATAGAGATGACAAGCATGCTAAGAGGAGATGGATGTCATCATGGTTTTGTGGATTTTTTTTTGGTTTGGTTTGGTTTGGTTGGGTTTTTTTTTCTCTTGTAATGGTCAACTGTGTGATGCAATGACAGAAATAATTTGGCATGTAGAGGGCATGTGGATGGATAGGTTTCTAGAAGAAAGATGTAAGAAAAGGTATAGCGGAGGGAAATGTAGAAAGTCATAAAATAGCGAATGAATACAAAGTCTGTATTTCCCATGGAAGGAAAAATTACTCTGAAGTTTTAAGGAAATTGACTTCAAAACTTTTTCATATCTTTACTCCATATTAGAGATGGAAGAGTTGTGGGGGAGAGCAGTAGCAAGTTTGGGACAGAATTCAAAAAGCAACAAATGTTCTCATCCACCTCCATGTTCAGTATGTTAAATTTTATTTTTAACATGGCATTGCGCATGGCACACTTATAAAAGAGTGTGGTCATAATGACCTGTCTCAGAATAGGGAAGGAGACTTTTGAGCAGGTTTTCAGACCTCTAGATGCCCTGTGAGTCTAGCTGTTTGAGGTGGCACAGCAGTTTGGTTTGCTGCTCTCTTAATACCACTCTCCATTCAAGCCTGCTGCAGTAAGCTCCACTATAGCAGAGTTCAGCTTACTAGGAAGGCCAAATGCATTCACCTTTCAGAACAAATGAAAGTCTCGATCCTTTCAAAAGCTACCAAGCAATGCATACTGCTTCATGGACTGCATCCAAGCGTGCCCCTGCTTCTTGGAAGCATGATGCCATTTTGGCTAGCAGGAGACAAACTTCAGCCTCAAAGAGCCAAAGAGGCTCCAAATACAGATCACATGGTTTTAAGCTGCATTCAGAAGTCAACTAAAGATATTATCTGTGCACACACTTTGTTTAGTTAACCCATTGCAAGAAATTTTCTTGTTCCCTGTATCTTGATACTGGGTTCAGCTACCTGCTTTCTATTTCTCAGGTGTCACCATACACAAACCTCTTTATGTGTGCAGGCCCAGGTTGTTTATCTGGTTCTGATTTCTCAGTATCTGAATTTCTTTGAAAAATTGCACACACCAGCAAAAGGGGAAGAGAACATCACAATTCTGTTTCTGGGCTTTTTTTCATTCAGATGCTAGCTTGGATATGTTTTCTGGATGCTCCTTGTTATGCCATGGTGCTCTTTCTACTGTGCATTTATGGTTCATATAGTGATTTTATGTGGTGTTTCTCTTGATAATTGGAAGTGGATTTTTAGGAGAAGATTAAAGGTAAGTAAAATTGTCAGACGCAATATGCAGTAATTGCTTTGTTCTTTAGAGAGCTTAAACGAAGATTCAAATGAGAATCTTCTTATCCAGGATTTTCTATGAAAGTGAGAAATGATAAAGAGGGGCTAATAGACAAGTTCATTTTGAAAACCACTCAAAACTGCTTCAGTACACAGTATCATTACAAACTACTATTACAAGTCATTTGCTAGAGATGCATGAGTGAGTTAAAAGTGGTTTTGGAC
This sequence comes from Cephalopterus ornatus, assembly GCA_013396775.1. Classification (NCBI taxonomy): domain Eukaryota; kingdom Metazoa; phylum Chordata; class Aves; order Passeriformes; family Cotingidae; genus Cephalopterus; species Cephalopterus ornatus. The sequence continues at coordinate 195,738 of VZRE01009168.1, forward strand.
ATGAATTATTACTCTTGGTAACATCTACTATTCAGATAACATTAGATAGTAGTTGGGTGTGAAAAACGTAGAGGAAGGAAAATGGAAATATGCAAAGGAAATATGAAAATGTAACTATATAAAACTGTAGGAAGGGAGTGGCAACAGGGAGAGTACTAAACCGAGGAAAAGTTGCAAAAAAGACATGATTATTTATTCATTTTTTGAAGTTTATATGCATCTCAAGGGACATGACAGAAATGTACAGATTCTTTGAACCTCAGCTTCATCCCTCTAGTACAAAAGAAGCAAGGGGTTCTTGTGAAAATGAATGTTCAGCTGTGTAAATAAAGGTCACATGGATGTGCTTCAGATTGCAGATTCTGGTAATGCAGTGCACGATGGCTTCTTAAAGATCAGCAATCTGCAGGCTGTGAAGAGGGCGGAATGCTAACATCAGCCAGAAGAGGTGCAGGGGCTGGAAACTTGTGTCAGGAAGTGTAACTTCTCTTCTTAAGCTATGAAATGTATGCAGGTTTTCTTTTGCAGTGTCAACGAGAGGCCATAAAGTTCTACCTGAATGTAACACTATGTTTATGTCAGGCTGAAAAAGAATCTTCAGTGGTAGCTTTATAACTTTGGTTAACTCAGACTTCATTTACAAATGAAACAAGGTTACACTGCAAAAGCGATGTCATCAGTTTTTGCACTGCACGTACTTGTGTAAGTTTCTGCATATGTTTTTGATATATGCATCTTAAAACAATATACCTCATGAGACAGGTTGCTCTCGTGTTACAAATTATGTGATATTAAAAAAATGCAATATCTAGATATATTGGACATTGTTAAATACCCTTGTTTTATTTCAAGGTTTTTTATCACTTTGTAGCTCTTTGATGTTTCTCCCCATTATTGACAGAGACACTCATAACATTTTTGTCTTTATAGGCATATGCTTTTGTTGTTTGACTGCTTTTGCCTTTTTTAATTGACCTTGCTGCTTTCTCTGTGGCAGGGGTTGGGTGTTGCTAGTATTCAAAATTACATTCAGGAAATGTGTAAATTGTCTGGAGAGCAGTAGAAAGATATTGCATCCATTTCTTACTGTAACTGAGTAAGATAGCAAGGTCACAGCTTTCACCTTGAGTGTCACCAGGAACTTGGGAATAAAGGCTGGTGCAGTTTTTGTATGGATCATGTAATTCTTGAGCGTTTGAATGGCTTGTGCAAGCTGTCAGGGGTCTGGGCTGTTAGTGGCCAGCCAGTTGCTCATCCAGCACAGGATACCAAGGTGGGTTGAGAGTAAGCTGGCATGTGAAGTGTTTAGCGACGTTTGAGAGATGCTATCAGCTACTGGAGGAGAGCTGTCCTGTGAGTCCGGAGATCTCATGCCTTTTTCTGGTTTTGTTGCCAGTCTGCTGAGTATCTATCAGCGTCAAATTGCTTTTCCTGCCTGTGCTGCTGCACTGTGGCAATTTATGTACCCTCTCTATTAAAAAGAGTGCTGTCGCTGGTATGGATTGCCACAGACTATGCATGCACACAGTTCATTTGTGCCTTGCTGTCAGGTCCTCTGGTGCTGTTAGCTGTCAAAAATCCTGGAGAATTTTTAACTGTCAAAACCTTTAATTCCTTTCATTCCCCAGGGGAGTATTTTGCTGTGGTCATTCCTATTTTGGGGCTTTTGTCTCCTTGTCATTCCCTGCAATTACCGGCTCCACTCCACACATATGCAGATGTACACCACCCTCCTCATAAATTTTTGCTTATTGGTTCTCATGTGGTTTTCTTTGTTGCCCTCCTCTTGCAGTAGAAGTGCCTGCCTCCGTCCCTGAAGGCTTATTGTTGGTGCTTCTTTATGGTGAAAGGAGTTACTGAGTTCAGAAAACTTGATGGAAGTTGATCCAGTTGTTAATGAGCTTCCTTAAAGAAACTTAATCAGGGGGCTCTTTGTTTCCTTCACTTGTGAAATGGACTGTGGTGTGAAATGGAGCAGATAGAAGATAGGTAGGAAGGAAAAAAAAGAAAGTAGGAAAGAATTGCAGCTCCAGCTGGGCAGCCTGTTTTGATTTTGCTTTTAATTTTGTCTTCTTTTTTTCTTAGGTAGGCTTGACTTCACAGAAGCAGATTTTAATCTAGTCTTGAATTATTTGCAGAATTACATAAAAGTCAAAAAGAAAGAAATGTGCTCTAAGTTCACTGATAATGTAAATGCTGGAGGGGGGACTTTCTGACTTTGAGTGAGAACAAATTAATTTTGAAGCTTTTGCTGCACTGGAAGTTTGAAAATAGTTGACTTTTGAGAAGATGTGTAGTGTTCTGCTTTCAGGCTTTTAACACTTGATTTTAAAATTAATGGAAATAAACAGTTGAAACAGCAATAAACTTGTCTTAACAGCACAGCTATATGTTTGATACAACACTGGAGTCTTGGAAGTCCTGTTCCTCTTGCTGAAAACTGTAACTTGGTGATTTTACCTGAAGTGAAGGAAATTTTAGCTTTCAATTATAATGAGATTTATTAGCTATTTAAGTGACTGCTCTCTCCATTTGATGCTTAATGCCTCCTTAGAGATGTCAGGGACAAAGGTGAGAAAGGTGAAGTTTTTGTTGTTGCTGTATGTGTCTGCCCAGGTTGGTATCTGATTCTTTCCTTAGCTAATCAGATACTCTGCTGTGGCAGTTCAGGCTTCTCAGGGAAGTGCACCTGATGACAAAAGTATTGTATAAATTGAAAAGCAGGAAACTACCTGCAGGTTGGAAATCTGTGTTCCCATTCCTACAGCACATAGTTTCAGAAGTGAAAGGCAAGGAATTATCAAAGGAAAGAAAACATGAATTGTTAATTACACCCAAAGTATTAGAAATTTATCTAAAAATAGTTTTAGAGAATCGTGTGAAAAAAGTTTATTCTGGCATCATGCTGACTGTATGTGTAGAGGAGAGAGAGATTGATTACATATTATAAGGCCTTAATTGGGAGCCATCTGAGTGAAGTATTCTATTTGGAACTAACAACTATAAAAAACGTCCCTCCCTAGACAATGGGTTAATGTAACTTCTCAGGTCTCCTCAAAAAGTTGTTGCTTAGAGAGTGAGCTGCTTATGGCTCCTATAATAGATGAAAAATGCATGCTCGCACTTGGAGCAGAAGATAATAGGAAAGTGTTATCTGTGGTTTGCAGACTGGTTCTGCTTGCAGAGTGAATGCGCCCTTCCTTGACCTTCAAACACTCAGCTAGTTGAAAGCGCTTGCATAAAGAATATGGTCTCTTCACAATAGATCAGGCAAGGATGGTAGGTGTTTTTCAGTCACTCTCTAGTAGTCACTAGTGGAAAAATAACAGCTCAAAATAATTTTCTAAAATGTTTGGATAGAATAAGCATAATGAAGAAGGACACGTATTTATTGAGGCAGCATCAATAAAGTACATGTTATCAAGATACCTGAGATACAGTGGTCTAAAGCTGGAATTTCTTCAATGAGAAACCTGGGGAACTGGTGTTTTGTCTATATCTGAAACAAACAGCAGATTTTACGAAAGGTTTTTGAAACTTTGTCTTGTGTAGTTATTTGAAATGGATGTATTTACTCCTGTGCATATGACATAGTTTCTGAAACTTCAAAGTTGAGTTCTCAAAGTCCTTGAGATTAGAAATTGAGGTTTAGGATTCCTCAGTACATATGGTCTAAATTTCTAGTACGCCCAAAGCTTGGTATCACAAAGGTGAAAACCTCTGGTATTCTGTACAGCAGGGGCTGTCCTGGAAAAGCAGACTTGGAAGGCCCAAAGACTTTCAGGTTAGATGTCTGGGACCTGTCTAGATTTTGTTAAACAAAAATGGCAACTTAGATATTTTTAGAAAGCGTTTCAGTTCAATAATTCCAAATTTTCCAGATAAATCTGTTTCACCTGAAAATTCCCAGTGTAACGTGGTTTTGGCAGACCTTCGTGATTTATGAGAGCATAAAATGCCTTGTTGTATCTGTATTTAAATTATTAGTCTACAACTTTAAGCCCACCAGTTTGAGTGAAAATCTAATTCTGGTGTTTTTGAAAGTTGCATGTGCCTACTTTTGAGTCACATCAATATCAATGCTAGTTCAGCCTTGCACCCTAAAGAATTACAAGTAGAAAGTGGAAGAAAGACATCAATTTTTCTCATTATCTGAAGCAGAGGGTATGTTAGCTTCAATATGGAAACTATAAAGCCTGCTGACGGATAAGGATGTTCCAATTTAGGTGAGATGGAGAATGTACAATCAAACAACTTTTTGATTTTTATTACTCACACTAACAAGAGAAGAATTCAGCTCTAAAAGCTTAAGTCCTAAGGTTCATCACACATCACAGAGAGCCCTTGTATCCACCCCAAATTTGGGATAATGCCACAGATTTCTGTTGAGCCTTACATTTAGTAGACTTTTGCAATCCTCTTCCTGTGTGTGGTGATTCTTTCCTCTCCCCTGCAGTTAGCCTCTGGGTTTTGTTGTTGTTTTACAGGGTTTTCTTGTTAATTGTTTTCTAGCCAGCAATGAATCATCATGTTCTACTTTGTCTGCTTTCCACTGTTCTGGGGGCTTCTTTATTTATTAATAAGAACAATAGCAAACCAAAATTCATGGCCTTTTCATATTCATTATTTACAAAGCATATTGTTCCAGGCCACCTTGCACCTGTGTCATAAATTAAGTCTGTAACAGACACTTAACATACATACAATGAATAATAAAACTACTGTTCATTTGGCACCAATGTAAAAATAATATATTTACACAGTTTTAATATTTGACTGAATCTGAAGAGGACAATGAATTCCTTTTATCTTGCAATTAAGCCATTTATTTTATACTGATGTTGCTCACATGACAAAATTTACACAAGATAAAACAAAACAAGCTCAGGATCAGAAAACTGTCCCTTTAGAGAGGAAAAAGGTTATTTCTAAGTCATCACATTCTGGTTTAAAACAAACAGTAATAGTAAAGTAGAAAGTGAAAATGGATTCACATCAATATAAAGAATTAGGAGTTCACTCAGGAAAGCTCAGGCTGGATGAAAGTCATACCCTGGCTGGAGAAATACAATAAAGCTGTAGTTAAGGAAAAAAAAGATTAGTTTTTGCCACTGACATGACTGGAAAAAAAAATATGTTCTTCCACCTTGCAGAACTCAGTTTAAAACTGGAAAGGGACCCTAAAAATATTGGCAATTTGTTCATAAGCTCTCTAGCTTAGACTTGTATGTGGCTGGAAAGTTCAGTGCTGTTATTTGTGAGAAAGAAAGAGAACTGGGGAGTGTTTCACTGTTGGAAACTTTCATGTCTCAAATATAGTTTGAAGAACAAATGCCACTGACAGTGGTAGGCAAAAAACATATTGGAGAGACGACAGCTTGCAGATTTGATCACCAAATGGTCACTGAAAAAAAACCCAAGAGGAAGGTCCTGTACTAGGTCTATTTTGGACTTCTAAGCAGGGCATTGCAGAAGGTAACCTTGAACTAACTGACCACATGTAGAGAGTTTAAATTAAGCAGAAAATAAAAGTCCAAAAGGATATGCATATGACAGTCTGAAGTTAGCTGAACCTAAGTTACTTTTCTTCAAATCAAAGATATAACAAAATACCTGAACTCTCTATTCCTAGAAAGAGAACAGGTTTTTTAGAGATGGGTTCCAGTTTTAATGTCTTCATCCACACAAGAATTTGGGTCTATGTTGGCTCCTTCAGCACCACTTAGCAAATTAGTTAAACAGTGAGTCATCCAGCTCTGTTAACAATATTGAATTTATTCTGATTTTAAGCATGAACGTTGGCTGTAAATAACTGTAAAGGACATAATTGCTGCTGATTTTGGGGGAATCTGTTCCCATTCCCAAAGCAGTCAGCTTATGCCTTACCTAGTTGAGTGCCTCAGTGTACATTAACTCATATAAAAGTTATGCTGAGAGGCAACACTGAACACAATTTTCCTTCCCCCCCC
>VZRE01009168.1:201740-290371 GCA_013396775.1 Cephalopterus ornatus
CCCATTCTCCTCAGTTTGTTTAGTTTTGATTATATTATTTCCCAAGCTGTAGCTTGTTTCTGGTTTCAGATAGGGCCTGCGGCCTTCCAGCTACTGCTTGCACAATAATTGGGGGAAAGAGTGTAGAAGAAGTGAAAGCACAGGATGTAAAATACCTCTCAACAACTTGACTGCCTGTGGTTGCCAGGTTGGCTGTAGCAGCAGTGAGGCTTGCTGTATGTGCAGAGTCAGCAGGTGTACTGAGTATTGCCGGAACACATTGTCTCCCTTCTTGCCCCTGAAAATAACTTGACTGAGGGAAACTCTATCCTCACAGGCACTAAAAGGCACAGGTATTGTTCAGATGTGATTTTTATGTCTGATGGCAGGTTAAGGAAAAGGGCTGCTCTGCTATTCTGCTAACCAGGGCATTGCAGGTGTGATATAAACCTTTTACAAGTCCTTCAGAGACTACATTTTCTTCTACCTTGCAGACATGAAGAGGCTAATTAATTATGAAACTGGCTGGCATAATTCAAGCACCTGCTCTCAGAAACTTAATAAGTACCGCTATAGAAACTGCTGTGCTATATAACCCTCACCACGGACAACCCTCCCATATGTCTTGTTTGTAGGTACTCTTTGTACAAAGCATAGTGCTGGGAATCCTTCAGCATGAGTGCTTGGAAAGACTTTCCACTCTTCTAGGGCTCTGTTCCCTGGTGCCAGCTCATGCTGCTCCCCCACTGCCAGGCAGTGGGGCAGGCAGGGAGTCCATCCCTGCCAGCTGATGCCGGGTTGGGCAGAGGAACCAGCTGTTCTGCTCCTTCCTCCCTGCAAGTCATTGTGGGACCTTGGATAAATTTTTCATGATCCTTTTTCTCTTCTTTGTGCTACTTCTTTTTTTGTTTGGTTGAAAGCTCTCCAAACTTTGTATTATCTCTATATACTGTGATGAATACAACAGACCCCTGAACTCTTTTAGGTAGTCCGGTTTCTACTGCAATGTGAATAATTGCAAAACTGAGCTCCACATGATGCCATTTATTCTCAAATACAATTTTCCTATTGAAGCAAAGGGCGACCAACACTTCAAAAGACTGTGTGCTGCGTTATGGCTCTAGTGAGGATATTGTCAAACGTCCCTGAGGGTTTTTACAATCTCCTGTTTTTATTTTTTTGCTAGTAGCTATATAGAAACAAGCTTTTCATAACAGCCGGTTGCTGAAGGACTCTGGTCTTACCAACAGTTGAAAGAACACTTACTTTTGCATACTAGTATGCATCAGGAATAGGCGGCTTCTCACCTTGGATGTTCTATACTTGTCATCTTGCTGCTGTTTATCAAGATAATTTAGTCCTAAAGGAGAGTATTAAGGCTGTTAATGAAATCGTAATGTTTTACAAGAGACTAACCACTAGTTTTCTGTTTTAAAAAGAATCACTTTTGCCTCATGTTGGAGAGGTGGGGAATAAGGAAAATTCTCTGGTGTGGTACAAGTGCCAGTAGTTATTAGTACACTCTATATATGCATTCATCAGAGATTCTGTGGCACAATCTGTAGTGCAAACTGGTAATTTTCCATGTGAAAAAAAATAAGCAGGTGATTGCATATCTTTAGATACACAACAGCTGCTTCACAAGCATGACCCAGTAACATTTTAAAATGCTGTTATGAGATAGTGTAGCATTCAGAGAATGTGTGGTGGTGGTGTTCATGTCCATCCCATGTCATGTCCCCCTCTCCCAAAATTTTATTGTAAGCAGAAGAGAATTTTGCTACTTACTTTTGGTAAATATTTTCAGACTAATAGGAGAGAGATGAAAAATATTTTCTATTGTGTGGTTATCATTTTGCTTTCCTTTAAACAAGTATAATGCAAGAAATGATTTTTTTTTCTGCATACGACAGGTTTTAAAATTCTGTTGAAAATTAATTTGCATGGTTACTGAAATAAAATTGGCATTTTTCTAGTAAGAATATGAGCTGTATTTCTATGGATCGTTGCATGATGATGGGATAGGAAAAAATCCAGCAGCACTAGATATATGTGTTAAGTTACAAAATCATGCAAGGAAACTTAGGAAGTAAATGATTGACAATGTTGGCCTTTAAAAAGGCATAGTTAGTCTGTAAAGTTACTGCCTATTGAGGCTTGCGCTTCCAGTTTGTCTCAGGGTGCTGCTGTTTCTGTCTTGTGTCTGACTGCAGGGTCAAAAAGGAACCGGTGCGTGGGATTGGATTGTTTGTACATAGGATGGTTAACAGTGGGTGTTTTTTTTTTTCTCCTTCTTCTTGAAGGAAACTTTGATTTTTTGAAATAGAAGCAAAATCTTTAATGTGCATCAGGAAGAAAAAAATCTCCAATTACGTGGGTTTTAAGACTCTACACAGTTACCTTGCATTGTATCAGGGCGAGCAAAGCAAGACTGTAGTCCATTTAATTGCATGAAGAGATCAGAGGTAGAATATGCTAAAAATAGGGAACCAGAATAATTACCACATAGGCCAGAACAGGGTGAATACATACATAAAGCATCACCCACTACATATGAAATGTGAAATGTAAGTGCAGATAAGGTGGATTTAGACATCTGGAAATTTGCAGACTGTCCTCAATCCTGATGATGTGTGGACAGCTAAATGTGAAGGCCTGTGAGCTTTTAACTTAAAAAAAGAAGTCCTTTTTTATATTGGCACATTTCCCTGAGAAATCTTCTGCTGCTTTGTTGATTTACTTTATACTTCCACTATTGTTTTGTAAGACCCTCGGATTCTTCTGAGCAAACTCTAGTTTTGCCTTTTCCTGAGGATTTTCTTTGTGATGCTTGTGATGCCTCAGGGTCCTTAGTGCAGTAGTTCCTACACTTGTCATTTACAGCAGTGCTAATTAACTCTTGCACTGCCTCTAGCCCTTATGTTTTGGGAGAAACCAATATAATAGAACAAAGGGCAGTAAAAAAAGAATGAATTTAAAAAGTTGTCTGAAGTTGTAACTTCTAGGGACCCTATCAGAGGTTGTAACACAGCATCTAGGATAAGAAAATTGGAAAACTGAGGAAACATTTCTTTTCAGTGTTTCTCATAAGTCAGTTAGTGGAACGTTTATTTCATGTGAGATTAGTTCTCTTGGTATTTTATTCTATGGTTAAAAACATACTAGCCATTTACCATTGTAATATGTAATTTGTACAACTTGGTGTCAATGAAAATAAAGATCTTTACTATTTTTGTTTTCTCTACCTTTCCTCTGTTGTACTGGGCCATTTCTTGGTCATGTATAAGACCTTTGAATTTACCATGGCAAAAAAATTAGCAAGTTTCAGAAGATCTGTGAAGAGAGAATGAATTCAAGTGTTAATCTCCCATAAATAAATGTCTAGACTTAAAACACACTATCAAGGCATAAGTGTAAGATTACATAGTAAATCTTAAACTCTGAAACAACTTTAAGAGGAAGGTACTGCTTTTCTTCTTGCACAACTCTTGTGGTTCCAAGTTCTGATTGACATGAGTTCTTTCAACTTTTAACCTTCAAAAACTTTCTTCTTTTGAGAGATTTACAAAGACTGGAAAATTCTGCTATCAAGGTACGTAGGAAACAAAATTTTCTTTTCATTAGCCGGTTTCTTTAAATGAAAGGATCAGATCTGTGGCATTTCTTTGTGTTTTGAAGCTGGAAATTGTTGTTTCTTGTCATTATTGTTGCCACTGACAGTGTGTGGTAAGAGAAATGAAGGGACTCTGGGAAGAGAATTTTATGAAGTACAGAGGAGATCAGTGATGATATGATTTCTATGCTCACCTTTGAAAGAATAAAACTGATTTTGTGTGCGACATCATCTAACAAACTTCCAGCTATGCGTTTTTTCAATAGGATTTAACTATTTGCAGGTACTAAAGGAGATGGGCTTAGATTTCTTGTGACAAGCTATTTGATTTTCTGAGTGAAGACTCAGTACCCTGTAGACTTCTGGAATTGATGACAGCTGTGCAAATTCCTCTTACTGAAACAGGGGAGGGAGCCAGAAAATCAAGCACCCGCCCTTTTCCTTTTCTTATTGCTCACTCAGTTGCTGTCTAAATTCCCAGCTATAGCTCATTCTTTCAAGGCTGAGGTAAGTTGTTAAAAGTGTTTTCCTAGAACGTGGGAGTGTGATTGTGCACTTCCTGTGGTAGTCCCAGCAGCATGAAATATCTAAAATGTGTCCCACTAAGAGGCATGTGAAAACCAAGCGCTTTCAGGTTAAGTGAAGAAGGTGGAGAAAAGGTTGAGAACAGTTTGTTGCATCCCAAAACTTAATTTGTGAAACACAAAATTTTTTACAAACTACCAGGTGAGACTACTGACACAGCGTGTTATAAAATTGCCTCGTAAAGGAAAATATTTTGAAATCTCACGTGTAGTTAGCAGATGGACTAATTAAAGAGTAAATTATTTGTGGTAGATAACCAAGCAATGTCAAAGCAAGGTTATCACAAGAGCTGAGTATGACTTGTAAAAAAATGAGGAGTATTTGCAGAATTTATGGTAAGCTGTGTTTCTTAAATTGAATCTAGTAGTTACCACAGACACAACACAAATACACATCTTTAATAATATATCTGAAGTTAGAAAAGCAGAAGATAGAAGAAAATTAGTGGGTTTTCCTACTTTTTTTTTTCTTTTTTCAGTGTATTTTTATTTTTTTCAATTTTTTTTCCATTGCCAGTGGAAGCAACTGCATCATTGTGAGAGCATAGTAGTGTAAGATATTTTGGTTAGAGACTGGTGGTTTACTGCTTGACTGTTGACAGAGACTAAATATGCTGTCCTATTGGATGACTGAGTTCAGTAACCATTTAGTTCATTAATGGCAGACATAGGATGATTCTTATTAGAAAAAAACACCAGGAAATGAGGAAAGACATGGTTGAGTTTGATAAAGTTATAAAGGCGATATAGAACTAAATGAGTGGGGGGAAAAAAAGAGAGGGGAAAAATAAATAAAGAGAAATTACAGTTACTGTATAGAATAAGAAACTGACAGTGATGGAAAATGCAAGAAAGGAAGAAAATGTAGAAAGTTTAGGAAGTAAACTGATACAGAATTAGAGGGGAAGAACAATCCTGAACAAAAAATGTTTCTATTTTTTATTTCTTTAAAGCTTAGTGTAAAAAGAAATAAAGTAAATTGTCTGAGCTGGGGAGCTGGGTTTTAGGGTATAGGATGTTCATATATATTGATGTTCATACTGAGCACCTTTTGAGGATAACGTGCTGCTTTAATGCCAGATATCCTTAATGGCCACTCTGTGTGTAGAACTAATATGCTCATGGTGATCCTGCTCGGAAATTACCATTCCATTCCAAATGTATGTGCCTTCACATTTGTCCCTATGAACTGTCATTTTACTTTCAAAACTGAAATTTGCTGCATTGGTTGCAGACATTTTTCAACAAAACCTGCTTGGGGGATTCTTTTCCTGGGACTTGGTTTTGGCTGGGATAGAGTTAATTTTCTTCACAGCAGATGGTTTGGGGCAATGGTTTGCATTTGTACCGGAAACAGGGTTGATAATACAGAGATGGTTTTGTTATTGCTGAGCAGTGTTTACACAGAGCCAAGGCCTTTTCTGCTCCTCATCCCACCCACCAGCAAGGGAGATGATGGTGCACAAAAAGCTGGGAGGGGACACAACCCAGGACAGCTGACCCCAATGGACCCAAGGGATATTCCATGCTGTATGGTGTCATGCTCAGTGTGTTAAAGCTGTGGGAAGAAGAAGGCAGGGAGGGATATTTGGAGTGATGGCATTTTTCTTCCCAAGCTACCATTGTGCAGGATTGAGCCCTACTCTGTTGGAAATGGCTAAACACCTGCCTGTCCACGGGTAGTGGTGAATGAATTCCTTATTTTTGTTTGCTTGCATACCTAGCTTTTGCTTTTCCTATTAAACTATCTTTTTCTCAACACATACTTTTCCAGCTTTCACTTTTCCAATTCTCTTCCCTATTCTGACATGAGGGAAGTGAGTGAGTGGCCGCATGGGGCTTGGTGCTGGCTGAGGTTTAACCATAACACGTTAAATGAACACTTGTCCTGTCTGAAGCTGCTTGAGCTCTTCCCTGGGAGGCAGCATGCTCCCCTGTGTGATGCCCATCTTACAGTCTGTGCAACTCAGGTAAGTTCCTTGAAACTATAGCCAATACAAATGGCATAGTGTTTGCCAGCTTTGTTTAGGATATGTTTGACAGTTGCAGAAACAAGGAGCTACTTAGGACACATATCCTGGTGCTATTTCTTCTCAATTAGTGCACATGCGTTTTTTTTTTTTTTAATTCAAGAATTAAATGTAACAACAGTAAAGCTATGGCTCTTTATGAAAAGTGTTTTTTTGGTGTTTGCACTGATCTTTTTAAACTTTCATACAAAACTAACACTAAAACTCCAGAAAAAAAAAATCTATTTTTAATCTTATGACACCAGTGTTTATACTGGAAAATAATAAAACAATGCCAAAACTTTCAAGCATGTACATAATGCTTTATATATTACAAAATGAGAAAGCAAACGCTGCTGCCAATTTATATATCTAATGGAAATTGTTAAATGATATTGGTAACTAAGAATGTTAGACAACGTTGTGTTTGTGCAGCCCACCAGTCAATAGCTGGGATACGGTGAGCTTAGATCAGCCTATGTATTTCATTAGTACAATAGCTTGAGGTTACCTTTGGTTGGTTGGTTTGGGTTTTTGTTTGTTTGGTTTTGTTTTAATTATTTTTTATTTCTGGGACGTGACTCATTTAATCAGCATTTCTCTATTGAACCTCAAACTAAGTAAAACCTGGAATAGAAGGAAAGTAAGAAACCTCGATATAAAAACACTCATGTTGAAGGGTAGACACTGACAAAATTCAGGCAGCTCAAATTGAGAGCTGACACTTTGTCCCTAATTTGTACCAGTGGGAAAATAGATGTGAAAGGATGGAAGTTGGGCACAGAGTATCAGCTGGGATTTGTGTTTCAGTACACGTGCAAATGTTAACAATGAACTTAGTCTTTGAAGTTTTCATAAAAAAACCCAAAAACTCTTAAGGAAGTTAAACACAAATCTGTGCTCTGTAAAAATTTTAATTTGATAACCACCCTTTACATTGATTATTAAATGTAACTTAATTTACTTATCCATTTTAGGACATTTATTTTGGGTTGTAAGCATGGTCTTTTTAGAAAGTTTGCTCAAGAACATATAAATATGATGCATACTGAGCATCTTTAAATGTATAAATCAAAATTACAGTGAAAAATAAAAGGCAGTTGCCCTGGTTGCACTGTAGCAATACATTTCTAGTATTTAAATACTAGGAAAAAAATCCCTTGGGCATTAAATCTGTTTCTGGATTAAATAATTTGCCAAACCTGTGGTATCTTCTTTTTTCCCCTGACTATAGGTCAAAGATAATTTTTACAGATATAAGTAAAAGATCATCAAATAACTATTTTAAGTTATTTCTTTGATTGTGATTAAGCCATTGTAATTTTCTCCTTTAATATTCCTCAATTTGCTCAATGGTTGTCATCCCTCTTAATTTTTTTATCCAGGTATAAAATCCCAAAAAATGGGATGTGTTGTAAAGTGTTGACTTGGTCTTCTAAATGACAGCTCAATAGTAAGACACAAACCAAGAGTACTTAATGTTATCAGTATAACACCTTACTTTTTAAGTAGTGATAGCTTATTATAGGATACAGCATACCAGCTGTTTTTTTAAATAAAATAATACCTTAATTTATTTGTATTCCACCAGAATGAATACATTCATTGCAAATTGCATGCACATAAAAGCGAATCCATTTGTAAACTACATAATATCTTAACAATAAATAGTATTTGATCTAATACATGATGGTAGTGCATTTCTTGTTAAAACTGCAAGCTTTTACCAAAATGAAACCAAACTCTTATTCTTTTTATAAATATTTTAAATCATTTTTAAGTACGTTTCATACCAAGTATATAAAAATAGTATTTTTAGATAAATTAAGAGGTTTCATTTACATGACAAATAACGTGCAGCAACTAACCACTCTCTAGCAGCTCTATTTGTTTGATTGTCTAGATGACATGCAGCGAATATTGTCCCTTTGCCTTCACAGAACTGACAAAAAGACCAGCAGGACCCACGATCACCTGAAGCAAACAATGCCATAGATATTGTTTGGGAACAACAGTCAGACACTCAGGGAAAACCTTTGCTTCAATGAACAAAAGTCACCCATGACAGATCTTTGTCCTAGACTTCCAGCTGCTCTGACCCTCAGGGTCTTTGGACTATCACAATAGTCTGTCAAACAGACAAATAAGTTATATCTGTATTCAAAATGTTTTTCAACATGCTTCTAGAATCTAGAAATTTATTGTTTTTCCTATAGTATGAATCAACATTATCTTCTCTTACTTTCTATAAATCTGAATTTTCATGTTTGTAATCTCCATGATTGCCAAAAAAGAGATCAAATAAAGCAGTCATGCAGTACTCTCTAAATTTAAAACTGGCTGCTGTGAAACATGCTTTGAGTACCACTCCACTGTTTCTCATACGTCTATGGCTTGGTAATCTTTATCTTTAACACCCTTTGTGCTTGTCACAATGTCTATTGGAAAATCTGGGGTCTGTGCAGAAATTACTCCAGCTGCTCCTTCCAGGTCCCACGATCCTGGCAGGTTCTCAAGGCTAAGTGAGCTGATTGCTCCTTGGCTAAAGCTACCTTCCTCAGATCTGCTGGGCAGCACAAGGTGTAATGATGTCTCTGATGAAGAGCATACTGAAGGAGAAAGAGTTGCTGAAATAGACTGAAGAGGAGTCAGGGTGGTGTCTGAATGGGGAGAGGTGCATCTTAAAAATTGCAGATTGTCTTTCTGAATTACCTGATACTGGGAGGGGGAATTTTGAAGGCCCATTGTATAATAAAATTCACCATCCATAGAATTTTGCAGGTTGGGTTCAGTCCTTTGGGGACTGCTGCCTACAGAAGACAGATCTGTATTCCAAATGTCACATAACGTGTTTCCACGGCAAAGTTGTGCTTTGGTGCAGGTGAAGTTCCCAGCTTGCATGCGTGAGCAAGGCTGATGTGTAGTCCAAGCCATTTGAGACTGCAGACTGTCCAGTGTGGGACTTCGAGATATGCTGTGCACAGCACAGAATCCTGGGGGCTTCTGGGATGTGAGCAGGTTTTCCAGAAGGTGCATCACATTCTTCATATCCTTACGTAATTGTGAGACTTCTTGAGTTAAAGTTGTCACCTGTTAATGGCAGGGCAGAAGTATTTATTTATGCACCTTGCCTGAAATACATGCATACATACACACCTTTTTTCCTTCTAGCAATGTCAACTTTCATCTGTGGCACAGTGTCTTTAAATTAAAAAAATATACTCTGCTGATATGCGTGTGGGAAATTGTCCATCCATCTACCTTACTAAAGCTGCATGTCACGGTTCCTGTGGCATATTGAAATAATTACAGAAACTCAATAAAAATACATGATAAATACACTGTAGGCATAATGCACATGATTTTAAATGATTCTCTGTAAATAAAGAATGGTCTTAGGGTCAAAATCGAGATGATTTCCATAGGCAGTGTGACATCAATAGCTTCTTGATTAATCATTTTAAAGCGTAAAACTTTTTTTATTAAACAGTTTTATACTGATGAATTATATAAAAATGAGGTCTTGTGAAATCTTGTTCAGAAATCCATGTGAAGTACACTGCTGTTTTCGTAGCAAAATAAAAGAAACCCATATTCTAAGTTGTTGGATGCACGTAGTTGTTATATGAAAATCTAGTGGGCTACTGCTAAAAACAAGAAAAGAAAGAAATAAACGTAAACTCTGAAAACCACTTGCTACCTCTAAACATTTAAACAACATAAAAGGTTGTGAAACAGTTTGCTTTCATGTACTTATATTTATGCTTGAAAGGTATTGCAAATAACAGTGAGAAAATAATCCATAGATTACTCTGGTGCGTGTGCAAGAAGAAGAACCTGATAGCATCCAGCTGGTTATGTGAAATAGATGAAGTCTTTCATCTCCTCAAATCTTGCTGCTTTGGGTGGGGATCAGATTAACAAGTTCTGAATTTATAAAGTAAACTGATTTATGAACATTAATGGGGACAATTGTTAGGACTTTATAAGGATATTTTGGGCAACAAAATGTCTAACTCAAATATGAAAGTAAGCCACTCATAATTTCAAATGTATTCATTTTTCCTTTTTATTTCTTAAGGAAAAGTTTTTAGGAAGTTAAAATCAGTCAATTGGTTTTAATAAAGGGGAATTAAGAATTTCTATCCAGAGGTAGAAATGAACTTTGTCTCCGTGGTAGCTAGTCAATCTATTTTAGGCCAAAACACTGTCACTACCATTAAAACAGAGTTTCTTATACTGACACTAGGGAAAATACTCTGTTGAAAAACAGACGTGACTTGCATGTGTATCTTCAAGCCACATATCAAAAAGAAAAAAAGGCTAATTTAGAGGGCCTTTCTTTTATCTCAAGTAAAGATACCACCTATTAGTTGCCCCACATAAATTCATTTTCATGTAATTAAAAATAAAAATACAGTTTTCATTTTTCTGACAGGATAATTCTGGAGAAATCTGCCAGAAAGACATTTCAGCCTGAAGTTGTGTTACTACAGGCACAGTAATTATAAAGAAATTCTGAGAAAACATGGAAAGCTCCAACACAGCTCTTACAGATCTCTCTGAGGTAGGAGTTCAAACCCATCATATTGTTTAATAGTTTTGTAATGATCACACTACTTCTGGAGGGAAAACCCTTAAAGGCAGGAGCCTCTTGGCTGGCAAATGACAGGATCTCTCTGTGTCTCTGCACTGCTTTCTTTCTGCCTCGTTACCTAATTGAGTCATGCTAGATAGAAAAAAATCAGGAGATCCCCTTCTGCTAGCTGAGATTAAGGTTTGACTGCCTGGTAGCTCCTTTGAACTACAGTTAATGTGAAGGATTAAAATATTTTGCAAAAGCTATTTGTGAACAGGCTTCCTGTCGGCTCAGAGCAGTCAGAGAGGGTTCCTGGTAACTGTCAGACTGTGAGATTTCTGGACCAATCATCTACACAAGAACTTCTGTGTTCTGTTGGAAACTAGGAAATGGCATTGCAAAAACCTCCAAAACCTTCCCTTATTAGGGAGGAAGTGGGAAGACAATCAAACCCATATAGATTTAGTGGTCATCAGTTGTTTTTAGGACCATCACTGGCCCCTACTCCTAGTGGATAAAGCAAATGTTTTCTAATTTCCCAACTTCCATCAAATTTTCAGGGCTTTCTGCAGTTGTGCAGATAGAAAGTATGCATACTCATACCTTATGAGTATGCACCTTACCCAAACTATGAATGATGTGTGATAACTTTAAAATATTTTTTTTTGTTTGATCCATGTTTCTGTCTTCTATTTCTGATCACTTTTGGACTTTTTAAAAGTTTCATCATCCTTTAACATGTTTCTTTTGCAAATTCATTGAGACAATACAGTGAAAATCAATCCCAGCATCAGTACCTGAGCCAGTCCTGAATTTCTGCTCATTACAACTTGTTCTAGTGCCCAGATACTACTTTTGACATATCAACTCTTAGTGTTGTATTCTCGTAAGCTTGCTCTCACACAGACAGAGGAACTGACCTGATAAACCCACCTTTGATGTATGCTTTAATAGTTTCCAGAGTAGTTATGCCAAACTTAATCAGAAATTCACCACCGCCACTTTTTAAGATCTATTTGGACCAATACTGTTTATCACATACATAAAGAAAATACGTAGTTTTCAGGATTTGACAAACTATTAATCTTAGAAGATTAAAGCTCCAGTATCTGTACCATATTAATGATGCTCTATCTCTGTATTATTATACTTATATAGTCACAAAGGATACTATTACTGTTACTACTAATGCTATACTGTTTATCCTGTTATTTTTACATCCTGCAGAGATGCTTGAATAGATGCAAATAAACATGAGTAACAGGGGTAAAAAATTTTATCACTAATATTAAAAATTTCGTAGTGCTGAAGAAAGTGCAAAGGGACAGAGATTAAAAGCAAAAGGAGTTTTAAGTCTATGAACAGAAGCTGAAAGCAGTAGTTTCCTCCTGAGCAAAAGGGCTAATTCCTTGCCTGCTGGCAAGGCCGCATTCTTTTTAGGAGCTCACTGATTATTTGCTAGGCAAAACAGCTAGTGGTACAAATGGTTCTTGCTGTGCTAGGCAGACAGCTTCAAAATGGTCGTAAGATCCCAAATATACTTGAAATGCTGCCTTAACAGTTTCTAGGACTTAAAAAAAGATACTGCAATATTTCCAGAAATAGAAACAGCGATTTATACAGATTTAATCTGAAGTAGCAAGAAGTGCTTCTCAGACTGGTCAAAAACAATGTGCTGGTACCTTTTTAGTAGACTAGGTTATCAGGAAAGAATATCTTCAAAATAGAGTTTAAAAAAAAAAGCAGAATTTTTTAACACATGGTCTTTAATAATAGCATTTTCTGATGGTCTGACCAATATAATTTTTAGTAGTTGTATTTTGCGTTTTCAAATTACTTTGAAAGTTTCAGTAGGAAGAGTATTTTTCCTTAGTACCATTATTAAACTGTTGAACAGTTTGAGTACTTTGTTCTATATAGTTAAATAGGAATAGAGTGATGAAAATCTCTTTATAATGTAAGGTGATGATGGTGATTATCGCTTTGTTTAAATGGCATTGGCGAAAACGGTTTCTTTGTTTTTCCATGATATATTACGATGTTTAATTTTTTTTTTAATGTTAAATGTTCAACTAGAATGCCTATCTCTCATCACTCTTCCTGGATAAATCTGAAATAAGACTTGTTTTTTTCTGATTACTACATTGGTATTTTTTTTCTCTCTGTGTTTTACTCCCTTTGAAATTCAAACTTCACCTAGACATCTTCCTACCATGACTCTTTATGAAAACTTAAAGGAATTAAGAATGTTTCCTTTCTGAGAAATGCAAGTTGCATTTTGGCAATGCGGAGAAGCTGCCTGGCTTGTCCTGCATGTGGCTTGGTCTTTCATTGCTTCTTCTATTTTTCATGTAGTCAAGGAGGCTTTCAGCTAGCATGAGTTGCTTTTCAAAGCTCAGATTGTCTAGTTGCTGATATTCTGTTTCTCACTAAGTGCATTGTTGAATGAATAAAATTCATTCTGAGACATTCTGTGAAGAGCTGAGACAGACTCTTCACTGATCAGCTACCAGCAACGCTGTGGCCATTGGTATTTCAGTGACAGACGTCTCTGATTTAATGGCACTTCAGTAATAAAGCCAGATGCAGACGGAAAAAAAAATCCAGTGCAGCTAATCTGAGTCCAGATTAAATATATAGGATTTGTGCAATGATATGATGGTTCAGTTTCAGTGAAATAAATCCAGAAATCCGGAATGTTGTGAAATTGTTTTTTACTGTGTTGGAGTAGAAAATTTGCTGGTTTGTCCGATAACTAATTAGCCAGCTCTTTGGTAGTTCCAGAGTGACCAGTTTGTCTGGGTAAATTAGAAAACCAAGATTATTGCTATTAAACAGGAAAGGACAAAACAGAAAAGTATAAGTGACAAGATTATTTAAATGCATTCAAGTCAACATGGCTCTCATGAAATTCACTGTAGAAAAAGGGTTCTCAAACTGCAGTTCTAATAATAGTTTGTGGCTCTTCATTGGGAGTGAGTCCAGGATGGCGGGTTGGGGCAGGAGCAGAGTCATGATGATTAGAGGTATGGAGCACCTCTCCTATGAGGAAAGGTCAAGAGAATTGGGATTGTGCAGCCTGGAAAAAAGAAGGCTTTGGGGTAACCTAATTGCAGCTTTTCAGTCTTGCAGCCTCTCCTGAAGGGGGACTACAAGAAATATGGAGAGGGACTATTTACAAGAGCACGTAGTAACAACACAAGGGGAATGACCTCAAACTGCAAGAGAGGTTTAGGTTAGATATTAGGAAGAAATTCTTTACTGTGAGGGTGGTGAGGCAATGGGACAGGTTGCCCAGGGAAGTTGTGGGTGAGACCATCATTGGACCTGTTCATCAGGTTGGATGGGGCTTTGAGCAACCTGGTTTACTGAAAGGTGTTCCTGCCTGAGACAGGGGGGTTGGAACCAGATTATCTTTAAGGACACTTCCAGTGCAAGCCATTCTGTGATTCTGTGATTCTTGGATGTGGATTCTGTCTTCAAGTTGGCATAGAATCAGGACCGTGTCAGCATGATGGTGGCAATAAGAAAACCAGGTTTGGAAATTACTGCTTCAAGGAATTCAGAAAGTATGAGAGACAAACCCTGACTCACTAGGTACTAACTGAGAGCAAATGGAGGATTGTGGAAATACCAGCTGTCTGGGAGAGAAGCTGCTAGTATGTACTCATGAAAGAAAGCCTGAGGTGATATATATATATATATATAATATTGGGCAAAAATATGAAACAATTTCTATAAGCACCTTAAGCAATAGTTAAAAGAGAGCAGGCAACATATATTTCTTAAGAATAAACCATGGCAAAACAATATAATTCTTTTCTTTAACTGAAAAGCCATTTCAATATATAGGAAGAAACTTTTGATGCAATATACACCTTGTCAAAAGTCTTCTGAGATGTTACTGTCCACCTGACATTCTTCAGAACAACTAAGAAAGTATGAAGGACATGTAATCACCATGAGTTGAATCCATACATGATTGGAATGGCTTATGATCAATAATTTGCTGCCATCCATGGACATTTTAAGCTATATTTTTTAACATCCCAGCCTGATCTGTTTTTATTTAATGTTTATTTTTAATGTCTAAATGGAATTTATGTTCACTTTTAAATATCAGTAATATGAAATTCAACAAAGATAAATGGTAAACATTACATCTGAAAAGAAAATATGAGAGGCGTGAATATAATATTCTGCCTATGCAGAGTATTATAGAAAAATGTTTGTGGAGTTTTGCTGAATGACACTTTTCAGGCATTAATCATACTCCCAGTATATATAAACAGCATTTTTTCTTTTATTCGACACGGGAAGGGAGTTATCTTCCCAGGGAACTACTTAGACTGCTTGCTCAAACTGCAGTTTGAGATTGTGTACTTTGTCAGTGATTCCAAAGATCTAACCAATGACAGCCCAGAAGAAAATGCTACCAATGAAGAGTTTTAGAAAATGTAATGGGCAAAGACAGACAGAAGGAATTTGGTTTGCTGAGATCTTCTGGAGTAGTATGTTTCCAGAATAAATTGCCTTTAGAAGGAGAACAGTAATCAACTTTTTTTTAGGCATAAAAGAAAAAGCAGTGAACTTGAATACCAGTAGAGATTTACATTGGGAAAATAGATCTTTTCAGTACAGGAACATTTTGAAATACCTTTTCAAGAGTTAACTGGATAATAGCTGCCATCTATCTTGGTAGTAACATTTTTTATTCAAATCTGAAGTCACCTTTTGGTGTCCAGTTGATTTGTGTACTGCATGGCTGCCTCTGGGTTAATTTCTTTGTCTCAGGTGCCTTTCCACCAAGAAAAGTGCAAGAGACACACCACACCGTATAGAAGTTATGTCACGTATGTGCAGTGTGTTCTACTTAAAAAGAAATTTACTTAAGCTTTAGAGCATCAGCTTATTTTTTATCTTCATCCGCCAATAGCTATTAAGCTAACATCAAAAGAATGAAGAAATTAGCTGGAAAGACTACAGTCATCAAAGCACAAAACAGAGAGAGAGAGACAAAACAACAAGGTAGGAGTTCTTTGGAAACATGAATGTCAATGCTAAAAGAAAATATATTTTTAGAATCTTAGTGTGTTTACTTGGCATGTATGGTTCAGAAAGCTTTTACTTCTTAATACAAATGATACTAGGTTCTATGTCTTGGCTTTGATGTGAAACTTATGTGGCTAAACCACAAAACGCGTAGATTAGTTGTAATAATTTTCACCATACATAAGTAAGTAAGTAGTTCAGTTTTTGACACAATTTTCTTGATTGAAAGCTGCTTTCCAAAGCAAATTACTGGGATAGCCTTGCTGCAAAGTAATTTCTCTCATGTGAAAATAAAGTTATGAACTTTTTAAAAAGAACATGTATTTAATTACTCTCAGTCAATCGAGTTCATGATATGAGCTTTCAAGCTGCAAACTGAACTTTAACAGTATATCCCCTATGTAAAACTGAAGGCCTGATTAACTTTACCAAATTTTCTTCATTGGCACTGATTATCATTTGCATACATTTTTAATATTAAGGAATGCCTTTTTTCCTCTACTGAGAGGAAAATGTGATAGATTTTTGGCAGCTGATTGTGAAATACATTTTAAAACAATATATTTATAAAATATCTTTAAGTGATTTGGAAAATAAACATATTTATTTAGGATTGTTCCTTTTGTTAGATGAAAGTGAAATATTCCTGTGAATGCATTTTCTCTGTTCTAAATAAGTGCCAGATGCCTAGAGTATTTTAAGCACTTGGATTTCAAAGACCTAAAATTAACGATAGCTGAATTTCTACTAAGTGCTCCAAGGTGGAGCTAAATAGAAGGCAATTATCTAGTACAAAACCTGACCCTATTCATATTTCCTCATGTTTGTTTGTTTTCATGTTGCATGGGAGAAATGTGAGTACTGCGTAATTGGGGGATCTACTGATGTAGTAAAGTATGAAATCACCCCCAAATTCTGAAGCTAAAGGAGTCTGCACCGAAGCTGGATCGCATATGGGAAAAAGAGGGGACATGACAAAGCAGTCTGCATGCACTGCATGAGATGTCCTTTATATCTGAGCATGAAACCATGTACCCATGTTTTTGAATGGATAATGTGTACATGTAATCAGGGGGTGAAAAAATATGACTAAATTTTGACTATTTTCTTCTTATTAAGTGGTCTATGTTTTAAATAATTCAGATTTGGGTTTTGCAAATTGAATCAAAGCAAAAGTACTTCCATGCTGTTTTCATACAGTTGCATTCACATGATAGTGAGCTAAAAGCCTAGTAGGTTACAGGCAAGTGGACAGTGATAGGCAGGTGCTTTAATCTATGCTTTTTGGCCATTTGTATACCTCAGAAAATCTGCTTAGTGGTTTCCTATTTTTACTTTGTGGGCTCCTCAGTAGTTATTTATGATTGCATCACGTAAATGGTGCCTCTGAGAAAATGCTGAATGTTTAGATACACCCATTTGATCAGCCTTTGCAGACAAATGCATTGGAAAGACCCGGTCAAGCATACAGACCTCTGCAAAGGAAGGATACGTACTTGTAAGGCAGAGGACTATTCCTGAATTCTTGCTCCGCCTAGTCTGGAGCACGTCTTTGAATCAAGCTTTCACCAGCTCTGCAAATATACAATGCTGCTAGGTATTCAGTAACCTAGTCTTGAAACTATCGCTAAATAATTATGTTTTTACCAGAACAAGAACCTGAAACTGAACTCTCACCTGCCACAGATTGAAAGTACTGATCTATAATGAGTGTCATGCCCGTTTTATTCAGTGATTATTTACACTAAGTGAAAGGGGCAAATAGAGCAGGAGATAAAGTAGTCCTTTTCCACTCCGCCTTGCACTGCAGAACTGGAGGAAAATTCCAGTATCACCTTGGATCTCATTCAGGCTCAAAATGAGAAGTGAGGTTAGGTGAGGAAACTAAGAAGTTGGGTAACTGGCTGAGCAGCCAAAGCATGGAGCTATACAACAGGAATTTGGGGTGTGTTCAAGTTTGTCTCACATAGGCTGTGATGATTTTTGAGATTACTCTCCTTAGAGAAAGTCTGTGCATTTGTTACTCCTAAAGTTAATATGTAACAAATCTGAGAAGTGAAATCAATGCACTGACTTCTGTTACTCCCTTTCTTGGGTAAATGAACTTCCTTTTGGATTATGTAGTGAGTGTCATACACCTAAAATACTGCCAAGAGCTTAGCTGGATTTCTAAACTAGGTATAGCTATTTTTGTAGACTTTTTCTCTGGGGTAGCTTTTTGCTTGGCTTTGCTAACAACAGACTGTATTGAATGTCTGAATGGAAAGATGTGTGTCTTTGTTCCCCCAACGAACAGCTGAAATGTTTTTAAGCTAACTAGTGAACTGATATAATACAATTGCCTTTCATGAAAGCAGTTATTTTTGCATTTGTTGATTGACTTCTGTTTTCCACTGAAAAATGTATTAATGACAGTGTTTGCTGCTGTTGGCTACTTGTGACCTGTTTTCTCATATTTTCCAGGAGGAGGCTGCATGTCTTTAACAGAGAACTTTGTTTCTAACTCTGCTGGTATTTTAACTACTGCTAGTAGTCTGCTGCAGCATCAGTCATAATTTTCCATTAATGTCCATCACCAAATGATGGAATGATGAAAGCACTGGGTCTACAAGTGTTTGATTCTTAATGTAACAACAAAAAACCCCAAGCAACAACTAGAGTTGTAGCAAAGCTACCCAGAGGCTCATTTGGGTAACCACTGTCAGTACTGTCAGTTCATAAACTCCAGATGGGGCATGTTTGCGTATATGTAGAGTATGCAATTAAGCAGCCTTACAGTCATGCAGTTTTTCCAATGTAAATTTTGATCCATGGGAGGACTTGGAGGATACTCATCTGTCTCTGGGATTTGAGCTCAGCGTTACCTATGAAATCTAAGTCTACATCAGTAGAATTGCTCCTCATACTTTTTAATGCTGTTTTCTTTGCTAGGGGACTTCTTAGAGAGAAGACAAAATATGAGCTTGGAAAATAGAGAATACTTCTTCCAGGTACTGCAAGACACTACCAACAATATCAATCTTCAACATATCTACACTAGTATAGATGTATGGAATGTAATGTACTCTGAACAGCACAGAATAAAATAATCTTAGAGATTCTGGAAGGTTGAATAAAAATGTTCCCTTAGGTTCCTAGACTAAGTCTGATGTGTTTTCTAGATTGTGCGGGGTTTTATAATCATTCACCGAGCCTCGTGTAGCTCTGTAATTTCTATAAGTTTCATGAGGTTCTGTAATCAGAGAAAGGTATCTTTCTCCACTGTGAACAGCAAGTACAAATATTTTCAGAATTTTTTCAACATTATTGTGTTATTTGTATCTTCTGGTTGCACTATTATTAGTGTCATTTTATCGCTGACGAGGTTAGATGTAAATCAATTCAGGTGTTGCCAAAAGATTTCTAAACCTACCAAAACTTTGTATGACTTTTAGTTTTATTACTTATCACCCCACGTTGGCACAGGACTCAGTCAGTTTTGCAGTGTGAAAACAAATTCTGTCTCACACACCAAGCTAGCAAGACTCCAGAAGTTTGTGGTACTTTTTTTAAATCTCTGAAGGTTCTCTTCCTCTTACTTACAGGATTCCTAATACCTGCTGAAGGGACAGAGACTACTGATGATCTCACTTCTGCCCCACTTCTGTAGAAAGAAGAGAAAGACCAGCTAGTGATGACTGCCTTTTGTCTGACAACCTAATGATTGGCTTGCTTAATCAAGAATTATTTGTTCATGTCTTTATCCCGGGACAGATTGCAGAAGTTTTGGGAGGTAAGTACCTCTTATTTCAAGTCTTATAGGTAGCATCTTTTATGAAAAAATGGACAGATTCACCTCTCCTCAATTTTAAAATAAAAGAGTGTACCATATTCACAACAGTGAAAAGTTTATCTCTGGATTTGGATTCTGTATCCTTGTGTGGAAACGTCAGTGTTTTACTAGATGTGGTGCAATTTCCTCTTTTATGTTAGTGTGAGCAAAAAAGTTGCATAATATTTTGTTAGATAGTTTTAGCAGGGAAAAATTAAGATTGTATATGGAGGGAAATTACCTTGATCTTGTGGAGCTCTTTATTTCTTTTGATTAGCATATTGCCCTGCTCCAGGATCTATTTATCTATCTCTTTTCCCTAGGAAAGCAATGACAAGCCTGAAACTGTTACAATTGAAAGATTTGGTTAATCCACAAGATGCCTGTCTTGGCACATCTGTCACCACGATGTATTTTCCAATTGCCTCTTGTGGATAGCCACGTAATACATCTTCCTATTTTAAAAATAGCTGTCCTCGAAAGGAGTGAATCAGTATGACTTGTCTGTTTCAAAAGCATTACATAGAAAATACAAATTTCTATCATAATGGTGTTGTCAATGAACATCTTGAAGGTTTTTTTTGGATTCGTTAAGCAAATCTTATAAAAACCTGCAGTCAGTGGGATATGAGACTTTTGTCTGAACTCTAAAGTTTGACATACAAATGAGGTGATGCGTTCATAGTGACTAACTAGTCATGCATGCACTCTTAGCTTAGAATATTTAAGTTATCCAACCAAGTTAAACTGACTAAGGTAGAAGGAGGTTTAGAAGACCAATACTTCCTAAGTGGGAAATAAATAACTAGATTAGGTGTGCAGAATATAGAGAGAAAAATAAAGTTAAAACTTGACATTTCTGGTAACCAAAGAGCTCAGAGAGGAAGTAAAACTGTGTGGTGGGACTTTTTAAATGTTTCCTCATGTGGAATCATAAGAAATTGCCTCTAATCTCTTCACATTGAAAGACAAAGTGTGCTGGGAACAGATTTTAGTCTTGCAGTGTAACTGTGAACTTCAAGTCTGATGCTTTCATCTTGTTAGCTAAAGTACTGCAATGACTGGATATATGAAACAGTTTAGCCACAGAACATCTCTTTAGTTTTGGATTAATAGTTGTTTTTAGGTTTGAAGTTATTAGACGGGAGGAATAAAAAGCAGCACTGAACAATATTGGCCCTGCATTCCTGGTCATATTGCTCAAGCAGGAAGGGATGAATTTCCTTATCATTCTACGTATACACAGGTAAAGTGATTTGAAACATTTTATGTGAATTTGAACACAACTGGATTTGCCTTTCTTTCAAGGAAATTCTCTAAAAGCATAGCACGCATCAAGACAATAAAAGTTGGAAGAAGGAGCTTGGAAAAATAATGAGAGGAAAGAGTAAGATAGAAGCATACCCACAAGAGAATAAATCTTAGGAAAATTACATACACTAACCATGCTAACCTCACTTTGTTTTTAGTTCTAGCATGTGACACAAACTTTTATATAGGTTTCATGTAGAAAATTAATCTCAGAATGAGTTAAAAGCCTCAAACTACCCTACATGTAGGAACCTCAGCCAGTTTTGTAAGCTTGTTTATAAGAATTTATTATATTCCCAAGTTTTCTGAGTTTTCTCCAGCATTTCTTGAATCATTGTTAATATCCTTCAACCCCCACAAAAGCTTGTTACCTCATTATTAAGCCTGCTGATCTGCTGTTTGGTCTCTTCTGCTTTGATAACGAACACAGCAGCACCAATTTCAGCCTCTGAAAATAATTCAAATACATCCAAATGAGGTAAGTATAACCATTTGGGAACGGCAATACTATCCTGCACTTAACCAATGCCTTAAATTAAAACCTAGTTTGCACTTGGCTAGAATGAAAATAAAATCATGCGTTAATGTTCAGTGTATAATGTGTAAGGGAAGTGCAATGAATAAAATCCATACTGCTGTCTTCCGTCTGGGCCTGAAAAGATTGAAAATGACAAACCTGGTGCCAACCACATGACACGTCAACTCTTTTTAAAAATCATAGATATGATTAAACTTTTATTATTATTATCCTGTTTGGCTTTAAGAGGAACAATATGTGTTCTAATTGCCTCCATGACAAATGTAGCTATTTGGGGATTGTTTACTCATAAAAGAGGGGATGTTGGAAACAGTCCCTCTGTATCTTTATCTTTTTTTTTCCCCATCTTGACACATTCTATTCCTCTGTGGTGCTACTTTATCAACCTTTTCAGAGTGTAGGTGATCTAAGGCTTCCTAAATTCTCTTGATATTCAAGGTTTTCACTCTTTTACTTTTAAAAATCTATGTTCTTCCATACTCTTCCACTTATGTAAATATCTTTAAAAAAGTTGAGAGCCAAGTTTCCATACGGCTACTAATGAATTTTTAGTTTGGGGTTTTTTTCTTGTTTATTTATAATTTGTATTTTTTTCTTAATTTGGTATTAGAATGTTTTTTAATGTTGAATTTTGTCCTTTTGTTTAGTACCTTCCATGCCCAAAGGTTTGGGAGCACGAAGCTCCTGGCAGATCCTACAATACTGCTGGTAAAGTACAATGCATGAAAACACAGTACTCTCCACAAACTGTTTTATCATGACTGTCTGTTAGCAGGAAAACAACAAATGACCTCTAGGACCTCGTTGTACTTTTCTATGGTACCAATTGTGGCACTGAAATGGTACTGAGAATACAAATACATGTTTAATCCATTTGTGCCACTTCTGAGGATCAAAGAAACAAAGGGGAACAAAAAGCAGTTATGAAAACTGTTTTCTCTAAAGAGTGATCTTCCCAGGCAAAACCCACCTCCAGTCGTAGGAGATAACCTGGATTCCTGCCTGAGCTGATCAGAGCTGAAGTCAAAGGTTTGGCTTTCCTCATTATGGTTACCGTCTTCAATCCCATCGACAATTCTGTTGAGAAAAATCGGGGTAGTGGAGCAGTTTCGTGAACAGTTTCATCAACATCACTTTCATAATTATGCTGTAAAAATTACTCCTAAAGGGCGCATTTTTAAACAATGGTAAATTTTGCACAACATTAAGTTTAGAGAAAAGTAAAAACTAGTATATTGGTATAACATCTTGTGAGTCACTAAAGATTAAACTTAGTGTTAATGGAAGAAACATGAGGCCAAAAATAATTAACTGAAGTTTCAAAATTTTCATGACTTTTGTAGCATATTCTGAGTCTTATCTAAACCTATATGGAATACAGTTTGCTTTTCATAGATAAAGTAATCTCTTGCCACCTTTTCCTCTGCACAAGCTAAAAAGCTCTTGTTAAGCTAAAATCTGCCTGCATATAACAACCAGGCTCTTATATTAGACTTACTTAGGCAGAGCCTAAGCCTGAACTTAATATATTTTGAAAACATCTCTGTGAAATTCAGTCAAAAGTGTCATTTCCATGCAAATAGTTATTATAAATTTGTTTAAATTTAACTAGCTCAGGCAGGGCAATCTTGTTTGTAAATTGGATATAGGAAGATGTGCACACCAGCCTCCAGTGTCCTAGTTACATTAATATCAATATTGGATCTGACTACTAGAAAAAGTATTTTTGTCAGTTATTTCTACCCATGCATAGCAATTCTCTCCAATTTCCAGTGTTAAGAAATCCAAAGAAAAAAAAGATACAGTACTTTATACAATAATCAATTCTGCATGCAAAGAATAGAAAACAGGTGGAGGAATAAATACACAGGATTAAAAATACATAATTATGAATATTTTTTGTTCTCAGTTACAATAAATTGTGCTATAAAGAGAACTGTTTTAAAGTTAATGAAAGAGACTCAGACAACTGCCAGTTGACAGATATAAAGCATGAATTTCTTCTTTTGTCCAGGCACAAGCTTCATATTTTGTCTTACAGTAGGCAGATGACTTAAATACTAATCTTGAAGGGCTAAAGGAGGCAGTTCTTGGCCTCTCGGTTATTGATGATAACTTTGGGATGATGGAAATTAGACTTTTCATCTAATAAGGATATTTTCAAGAAAACCTCTTGACTAGAACTGTCTGGAAAAAGGAAGAACAGACAACACAGAGATATCTGTGATGTATTTGGCTTGAAAGACCCATGTGACTTAGACCTCTGTGCACATACCATGTGTTCTTGTCTTTTCTGGCTCTTCATGTGGCTTTTGGGCTCTGTTTCATGTCTGAGTGTTCAGGATGCCTGTTGGGTATTACTAGACTTCGCTCTAATCTTAACCAGCCTCTGGGAGAAGATGAGACTCAAATGAGGTGCTTCAGCTGCTCTGGCCGATAATGCTATCTGCAGCTGAAAAACTGAATGATTACTTTGTTTGAAATTTGCTATAAAATCTATTTAATGTATCTGGCTTCATTGCTTCAAAAAGCAATTTTTAAACATCAATATCCCTTTTATAGAAGTTTCTAATTATATAAAATGATAACATTTTAACTGCCTTTAAAGCACACGGAAGAAAGCTTACTCAGACGCGACTTGGAATTCAGAGATGCTGCATTCTTTAAAGTGTTTAAAGATTCAGGCTAAAAAGAAATTATATTAGCAAAAATAGCTAGTTGTAGAGTGCCAAAAGATAGGCTTCTATGTGGGAAATATGTAACGGGCAACATCCTTACTCATATACAAGGAACTGGCTGTGGAGCAACATAATCTAATAAAATGAAAATGTGAGGTGACAAAAGAATTTGGTGTCTCACCCCTTTCTGAATCAGCTATTGTACAGCCCTGAATTTTCTCCTGAAGACAGATAACTCACTCCTAGAAGCCAAAAAGTCAGAAAGGATTAACATGTGATGTCTTCTATCCAGTTGCTCAGGGCTAGAGTGCACTCCCCCATGTGGATCTGAGGAGCTTCAAATACACAAATGCATCCTCCTAGGACTGCCTTTATTATTACATACATTTTCTTCCTTTTGGTGCTCTTTCACTTCATAGACAAAATGGATTGAGAAGACTAGGACTGTATTCTAGAAGTTACAATGCTAGCTTCTGTTCCTAGTGACAAGAACTCTTTAAATATTTTATCCAATCTCCGGGCTTTATTGCCTTCGCTGTGGTGCACAGTGAAAGAACCTGTAGCAGCCACAGAACTCTAGTTGAGTTCTGGTTGGCTTACTCTAGGAAAAACCACAGTAGAACAAGTTTCTTAAGAAGACGAAGTATATTCTCTTGAGAAAGTGTGGTTATACAATTCAGAACTGAACTGACTGGACATTTCAACCAGAGTCTTGCCTTCCCCTTGCCTTCCCTTGCTTTCCAACAGCAAATAAAAGTGAAAATTTTAATTAAGATTTTATTTTCTCCTTAATACTTACAAAGAAGCATAAAAGGCTCTTTTTTAAAGTGGTATTAGCTTGTCAGTGTAAATACTCTAATAATATAAACTCATTCTAGGAAATAATATAGAACTGTTTTGGCTGGAAAACAAAGTCTGAAAAACATACAAGTTTTGGGCCTATTTTCCAGCCTATTAACAGAATTATTCTGCAGTTATAAAATTATGAATGGAAACCGGAAATAATAACATATATAATAATAATTTTTTTACATTTGCTTTTGCAGCCTTAGGTGCCAATATCTGGCTGCATAAATTCAGAACAATAGTAAGCAAGATTACATTTCAACAGAAAATATGAAAGGTTGCTTTTCCCTGAATTACCACTTTTTATGTGAATGATAATGACCTTCACTCATAGCTGACTGAACCAAATTCATATGAGAGCTATGAAACAAATGAGAAAATATCCACTGTGTATTTCAATTTTGCTTGTGTAGAAGCTGATTTTCCACACATTATCTTCTCCTGTACTGACTCGCTATTTAGGATCTAGAGAGTAAGTCCTATGAGGAGAGGCTGAGGGAGCTGGGGTGGTTTAGTCTGGAGAAAGGGGGACTCAGGGGAGACCTAATCTTTGTCTACAACTACCTGAGAGGAGGTTGTAACAGTATGGGTGTCAGACTTTTCTCCTTGGCAACTAGTGAAGGATGAGAGGAAATGGCCTCAGGTTGCGCCAGATTGGTAATCAAGAAGAATTTCTTCACAGAAAGGGTTGTCAAGCATTGGAATGTGCTAATCCAGAAGATGCTGGAAGTCTTCAAGAAACAACTGGATGTGGCACTTAGTGCTGTGGTTTAGTTGGCATGATGGTGTTTGGTCAAAGGTTGGACTTGATCTTGGAGATCTTTTCCAACCTTAATAATTCTGTGATTTCTATGGTCCTATGACAAAACTGAAGTCAGTTTGTATCCTGCTCGTATTTGAAATGTAGCTGTACTGATCAAATATATATTGAGGGGGAAAGATTTCTATGTAGTCTTCCATGTCCTTTTTATGATTGCATCCTTAGGGACAAGTACTTTGACAGAATTAAACAAATATGGTCAAGCTGTGCCTATTTCATGTTTGCAATGGCAAATTGTTGAAACTTCCATTCTGACTCTAATGAATAAAGGAAGTTCTTGACCATGTGAACCATTTCAAATTATAGAAAGCAAAACTAGAACTGGAAGACAAAATGCTGCGCCTCCTCATATGTGAAGAAGTGCTTGTGATTTATCTAAAGAACTGATCTTAAAACTAGGATTACATTGCAGTAATTTAGAAAAAAGTTACATAAATCACCTTGTAAGTAGAATACAAGTAAAAAATTAAATTATTTTAAATTGTACAGTAATAATACCACAATAAACTGTTATATGACTCTTCTTTATGTCAAAAGACACAGCAAAATGTATTTGCTAAACTCCATATTTACTCTCTACATAACTTCCATTATCAGATTTCCTGTGTCTAATGAAAAAATATTTTCTAAAATGGCTAGGCAACAGTTTTCCATTAAAGTCCTCTACTCCAGTAATTTTTGTATTTGCACAGCTATGGTGTAATTTCATCTACTTGCTTTCTAAACTGTATCTCTGATGGACTCAGAATGTTTCATGGTGCTATTGTGGGAATGCATATTATAGACAAAATAGATATAAAACCAGACTATTCAAATAGCCATTTTTGCAGTTGTTCAATTTTTTCACTGCCCTTTTTACTGGTAAAAATACATTATTTTGCAATAAAGTTCTAAAGTCATAACATTCTGCATAGTGTTAATGGTTCCTACATGGATGAACAAAAGTATAAACTATTTAAAGAAAAAAGAAGTATTTTTATAGTGTCACAATCACAATACTTTTAATAGAAGTCACATGATAGATAAGAAGAAAATAAGTTCATAACTATTACCTTGGGCTCAGATCCGGTGGGCCACTGGTGGTCAGAGGTGAAAGGTGTAATTTAAGGTTTTTCTCCCTCCTTCTGGAGTAGTAATGGAGCTCCGTTTCATGTTTAGCTCTTGAGGGGTTTGAACTACAAGCACGGATGGGGGAATGAAAGGGAACCGTTCCTGAGGCCAACTGCTTCAAGTTTCTCCCTAGGTAGCTTTTATTGCTTGCAGTCTTCTTCTGCTGAGAACTGTTTGTGCTTCTTGTGTCAATTGGTGAAAGGGTGCTGCTTTCCTCTTCTCCTTCTTCTTCATCTTCATCTTCCACAATTGAAGGGAGTCTTTTCTTTATATTTCCATTTCCCTTGAGCTCTGTCTAAAATAATAAATAATACACAGTAGCATAAAATTCAGAGTCTGATGTTGCCAAAACACAATTTCTTCTAGTGTTCCTCCTGGAACAAACCCAGATCTAGCACAGCTTTCATTTCTCATTAGAGCTAGCTCATTTGGAACTCATCCATAGCTTCCCTCCTCAACTACGGCTATATGTGCATACACGAGAAAAATACAAACAAATTAAAAAAAGGTCACTAGTGACACAGCCAGCAAACTCACTGCAATATGTTTTGTTAACAAGAAGGAGTACACAACTAGCTCTTACAAGGCATTTGGCATATGGACACTTGAGAAGATTAATTTTGTTTTACTAAGGCTTTATTTCTTTTGAATGTTATGCTGCCAGACTCTTGGTGGACCATAGATAAGAAGTGAGGCTGGTAATTCAAATACCACTTTTTCATAATGTATAAATAGCATTTACACCAGTTTAGCTCAAGCCTGAATATTCTCTGTCCTTCTCAATTGTTGTAACTGAAGCCACTGCTGGGACAGTAGGTAGACTTTTCAGTTTATACAAAGTCCTACTTATGCGCCAGTGGTGTGACAGTGTCAGCTTCAGAATGGAGTCATCAAAAAGTGAAGCTGCATCTGGTTGTGAAAAAAATGCAATTTGAACGCTTGATGTTGGAACCAAGGAAATTTAGAGGCAACATAAACCTGGGTTCTGTACTTTATGTACTAATTAAAGCACAGTGTAAGAGAACAATGTATTGTTTGTTATTTTTTCAGGGTCACAAAATATACTGGTCATGAAGGCTGAGATATGCCAACATGGGCCTTGTGTCAGGATCAGACCATAACTCAGAAATAGTTCCCTTTATTCCCATGGTGCAACTTACTGTATTTATTGGTAGTAGGTGAATGGACTAAGGCAGACTCAGGTTCCAGGTCAAATTAACTAACTTCACACATCTCAGCAAAGAGTACAGCCAAATGCAACTTCATGGTTTCTGAAAGGGTTATTGTTTTTTCTTTTTTTTTTTTTTTTTTTACAGGCTACTCCTCTTAATCAAGCTTGATTAAGGTATTGTCAGCTTTAGACGGAAAACCTCAGACGACCCTGCATGGTCAGATTTCCCACATTCGGGTCAAGTCAGATTGGCTGGGTGGAAAGACAGATTTGGGGAATTTATCCAAATATTCTAAGCCCCTATTAGCATCTGTCTAAATGTTTTGCAGCATAGTTTTCATTTTGCTGTGTGTTACAGCACACATACTGAGTGCATGTTTTTATCTTGGTATACTTTGACAGATGTAGTGGACTAGGTCCTTTCCATCTAAGATATATGAAAGGTAAGAATTTAAAGGAGTGACAAAAGACATGTCTTTATAAAAGATAAAAGCCTTGTTATCAATTATTTTAGCCATCCAAAGGCTGTCATGACGATCAAATTTTACAGGACCTGGCACTGATACAACCTATACTCTACAGATTGAGTGTTACCCACATTCAAAACTTTGGCTTAGGTACCCATGTAGTTAAAATGCAGTTGCTATAGCAGGATATCCAAACCTAGAAACTGAGAGAAAAGATCATAAGCTGCTACTCGTAAAATGGACAATGGCAGAACTGTCTGCAGGATGAAATTTAAATTCTCGCTTTGAAACCATGGAAGTCTGTTGGAGCTTTTCAAGCTTTGTTCTGGCCGTAGCTGTGTGTATGTTTCAAAGTCAAGCTTGGCATAGTTAAAATGTGGCCAACATACCTGGGATAGTGTAGGCTTGTTTGATAATTTTGATATTACCTGAAAAACAAAAGAAAACAAAACAAAAAGGTAGCAAATATGTGCATCTGCACAGTATTGGCTTCCAACAACACACAAACATCTAAACCAAAACCTTTATGTAGATACAAGAAAAGACTCTCATGATAAAACAGCTGTATTGAATTAAATGTGACATAGCACTGAACTAATGATAATCCTTGCGAACAGATGCTGTGAGAAAAAAAAAAATTGCTTTATTTTGACTAAAAAGGTAGTTCACCAAAAAAACCCCATTTTACTTTAATAAAAATCTAGGTCAAGACCCCAAATCTATGAATAAATGTAGATGTGTGAAAGTATGCTTGGTAAGTTTCAGTGCTGGTCTGATGGAATCCCAGGTAGGAACAAGTGCTCTACTTTGGCCCTGCCTAGATTTAGCTCCTGTGCCAGCCTAGTCTGCATGTGAAGATGAACTAACTATCTGTACCATCTCTGAGGAATTTTCAAAAGCAGTAATGGGACTGAAGCAAGTAGGAGCAAGGTAGTCCTGGGAGAGATGAGAATCTGACCTATTCAAGGCCATAACATTTTCTTTTCTTGGATTAAACAGGAAGTAAAACAAAAGAAAAGGAAGAAGAAAAATTATGCAAGTTTAATGTATAACTATTTCTAATAAAATCCACTGGAACTGCTGAATAATATCTTTTATGAAAATTCTGTTGTGTATTTGAATGTCCACATCTTGACCATGGTCCGGTCTCTGACAGCCTATATGCTGTATTTATAGGAATATTTTAGTCTACCAGGTAGAATTTTGAAAAACTATTTTCAGCTTTTCTAACCTCACATATCAAGATAAAAAGTGCTTACAGCATAAATTCATAGCATCAGTTTATTTTTCTCCAAGCTTAGGTAGAAGTCAAACCTTTCTGGAAGTCATTGGAACTTCTCAGTTTGTTTGATAAAAGTCTTCAGGACTTCTAAATATTTGAATTTTAGGCACAGATTTGAAAACAATAATTGTGTGTGGGTTTTTTTAATCTCCTTTTTTCTTCTTCTTCACAAGTCTTTCAGGTTAACCTGAAAACTGTTTTGTAGTGAGGGTACTAGTAGCAGTATAATGTACAAATACAGAATATTTAAGTCTTCATAAGCAGAAATTCTACTCCACAACAGCCAAGTCAGTAGCAGGTATATCAATAAATGTAGCAATAACACTCTAATAACTGCCAAACAGAGCAACTGCAATAATTAGGCTATGTAAATAAAATGACTGCTGTGTTCTTACTGGGTTAGATAAAATACTAGATGATATTAGCAGATGGTAAGATGCCAAATACTGAAATCTCCCATCTTGCACTGTAATCTATGTCAATTGAAGAATCAGTATCTCCTTCAAAATTCAGGAGGAGAGGAAACCAGAAATGCACTGAAATACTAAAGTCAGAATTAAGAAGTACTAATGGCCTGCTTTGCATGTATATTTAAAATATTAGTCTAAAATAGTGCCCAGAATTTTGGGGCATCAGTTTGTTTGGCTTCTAGGCACAGGTGCAGTATGAATGTTAAATAGCAGCCTTAATTAAAACTCCAGGTGAATCCCAAACATTAGCAGTTTAATGAAAATGATCTCAGAAAGTATGAATTTGCCTGCTGAAGTCCTTAGAAGTGACTTGTCGTTTGCAGTTTGTAACGTGGGTGAAGATATCTCCTCACTTTTTGTTTCAATGGGGTCTTTTTCCTCCTGAGTAAATGTGTTAGTCCTGATTGTACGTCTTGAAAACAGAGAGAAAGAAATTGTTATAAGGGTTTTAAGATCCATGATCAGTTATTAGCCCTGTGCTCTGGCTGCTGAACTTCTCTCCTGCTCCTCAGCACAGCAGCCACAGGCACTCATTGATTCTCCTCTGCTCTGTGTTACCCTGTGTCGTTGCTGCGGCTGGGAGAAACTGGCTGCAGAGGAAATGGGGTTAGTGGCTGCACCTTGTTACCTTGTGACCTTACCAAGAAACGGGTAAAGGAATTTTTGAAGAGCAATTTTGAATGCTCTTTGCAGGGAGGGGAAAGCTAGCAGAAAAGAAGGATAGGTATGAACAGGGAACACGTGATGTGAGAAACTACTTATCAGACTTTCTCCTCCCATTTCCCAGACTGGCTCCCTTAACATGGTGGGGACACTTTCAGTCTGGATAAATTGATATTTTTAGACAGACTCTGGACCTATAAACTATCTTTTCCGTAGCGTAGAATCCACAGTAAAGAGTGTTGTAACTCCTTCTGTATTAAGGCACTGCAACCATATTTATTGCCTGTAACTTTGAGTACCCTATCTTTCACACATAAAACAGGGGCCTGGGCTTTATGGCTTAGTATTTGAAAGTTGGCAAAAGAAACTAATATGTCAGCAGAGAGAACTCTCAAAGATTTTGCTTCTAAACCTTCTCTGGCAACTCCCTTCTGTCCCTCCAGTCTCAAAGAGAAAAGATGAACAAGAATGTGGACAAAGCCAAAAATTAAAAGCCCTCACCATAGTACATAGTTTTATATCTTTAAAAATATAGTATCAGAGTAAATAATTATGACATGTTGTCCTAGTTTCTGACCTGCAAAAATATTTTATTTAGAACTCACTATTGTAGCCTTCTATAAAATGTTCTTTTTTTCTTATGCAAAAGGAAAGAAGATGCAAAATAGCTCACATGCTAGTCTTTTAGAAAGAATTGAAACTCTCAAAGTGAAACTCTCAAACTATAAGGGCTACTTATACAGTAAGCACACGTGTTTACCCTGTAATGCATTAAGAAAAACTCCCAAAAGTTAGTATGAGTTATTTGAAATACTATCAAAGACTCTAATTACATTTTTAATTTCAGCCCTGGTGTCTCTTTGTATCTTGTGAAACCAGATATTTTACAAGGCAAAACAATAATAGATCATGTACCAAAAGGAGACATATATGTAATCTCAAATCTATAATCTTGCAATTGTTTAATATCTTAATATAGAGAGCTTAAAAATTCAGTAATCCTTATAATTGCTTACTACAAACACAAAAAGAACACTTCTCCATCTGAAGACACTGGTGGTGTGTTGTTGATAGCCAGTGATCTGAAAATTTTGCAGGGTCAAGAGACAGTAGTCATTTATATAAGAATCTCTAACAGGAATTGCAGCCAAATGAGGTAATCAGATGTGCAATAATTCAAGATGAATTCTGATGATAAAACCCTAAGAAGAGATGCAGCTAAATTTGGGACTGAAACATTACTCGTCCAGTAAGAAAATTTTCATTTTGGGTTCAATAGAATGTTATCAGCTTTTGCTGGGCTGATTCTTGTTGCCTTCATGAAAAGTAGGAATAAAAGTAGGAACGTAGTTTCACTGATTTGCTTGTAATCTTAGGTACTAAAATACATGAATAATTCTTTGTGTCTGAGGAGTCAAAAGGTTAAAATACATTTTCAGGAAAGGATTTGAAATCAAACTAGAGTGTTAATGTTCTTAGTCAGCATTTGGAAACAGGAAAAACCCATTTAAGAGCATTGGCAGTGTGGGGAACAAAACCAAGAACCCATGCCATATGTTCTGTTCTTTGCAAATTTACTGTATGGTCATGGAAAAGATACAAGTACATAACAAGGGATTATTGTACTGCTGGAAAGCTTAATGCCTCAAGTGTGTTCAGGCCTCAGTTTTCCATAATCAGGAAATTGTTCAATGAAATATCACAAATCTTCTAAAACACAGAGGACTCAATCACTCACTTAGGTTAGATGTAATTGTTTGGTATCTACATTTACTGAGCAATTTGCCCCTTTTTTTCTTCTTTTTCTTGTTTTGTTTTTCTTTTTATGACTTTCTTTAGGTTTTTTTGTCTTGTTCCTGTATTTTCTCAGGATTATACTTATCTCTTTTTCTTGCTTAATGGACATATAAAGAAAAAGTATTTTGTGGAAACAGACACTTTCGACATTTTCTGATCCTTTTTACAGTACTGAGTATATTGAATTAACAGCAAAAGTTGAACAGCAGAACTGTCACTGGTAGTTAAAAATAACTGTGAATTGCCATGAGCTCTGTAATCTTCTGTTAAGTCATTGTCTTGATTCTTGCCTATCTTTTGAATAAGTTTTAGTTTGCGAAGCTGGGACAGGTGTTCTTTAATGGCTGGTTGTGGTTAGTTTTTGATAGGTTTCTTTGCAAATGAATACTTTCTTGGATTTAAATTTCTTACTTGAGCTTTTATATTTAGTATTAAAACTTTACTTTTCATCTATTTCTTTACAACCTGAATGTTAATGTTACAGCATTCATTTGCAATATTTTTTAAAAAATATACATTGTTTCATTAATAATACAGGATGTATTGCATTTCATGTTAAAAAGATGTCACAGAAAAAAAAAAAACCTAACATGTCTGTCACTTGTACCACACTAAGAATCAAATAAATGGGACATGTGGATCATATAATTTGTAATTTTTACTTCTATATTCTTATCACCCTCTACGCAATCACAAAACAGGAAAAGAAATTAGGGTCACAGACTGCTCTGAAAATGCATCTTTTATAATAAACCTGTGCCAACAAGAATTAAAAAAAAAATTAAGAAGAGGCCATCAATAAGGGCAAAAGAAGACAAAAGGAGGAATTGTTAAAATAGACAATAGACCTTGCACTGACTGTACTGTCTGGCAGGTTGTATTTTTGGAAAAGCGTGCAGATTACTGCAGACAAAAGATATAGCGGAGAAAGCTTTTTAATACTCCTACAGTTTGATTACAGTCAAGTAAAGATTTACATAATAGAACTTAAAATTAATGCTAACAGCTTCCAAAGCAATAATACTTATATGCCTCCTACAACTCTTAAGATTTCACATAGACTCATAAGTGTTTGGAGGATTGGCCCTGTGGATTGATATCCAACTAGGCTCCTCAACTTGAGGCCGTGAAAGGGTTGTGTTTTAGTTTGTATTGTTAGCTTTATCTTTAAATGAAACTTCATACTACTTTTTTTAATGTAAATATGTATACCTAACTTCAGAGAGGCTCTTGAAAAGAGAAGGACAATGAAGTGGATCTTCAAAAATATTCTCCCAGTGAATTTTATTACTGCCCATTGTCTATCTCTAAGCATTCCCAATTTTGACTAGCTGGTTTGCTAGCACTCACAGGACAAATCAGTGGGATGAGTATTAATAAGTGCCTCACTGAGGAAAGCAACATATCCATGGAAAATTTTTAAGAAAGTTCAGCTTTGACTGTCTCTCAGGGGAAACCTTACAAACAAGAAGGCAGGGACAGGCATAATCTGTGTCCTTATTTTAAAACTGGGGCATATGTGTATGTGTTGTTTGCTACCCTCTGAAACATTTCTTGTAAATAATGACTATTTTGCTCTTTGGTTGGCAGCTTGGTCAGTAGATTAATCTCTGGTCAATTCTCCTAGAAGGAAAATACGAGCAAATTGGTCACACAGGTAAGGCCTAAATATATTCAGGATTAAAACTCTGGGGAAGATAGGAGTCATACAGGAACCGTGAAAGCAATTCACAGGACTTCACCTCAGCGCAGGAAGCCATGTCCTGGAATGTGAAGATAGCAGCAGAAGTCTAACTATATAACTTTCTAAGTAAAAGAGCCATTGTAATTTCCTTCCCCTAGGATGCAATTTATGGGTTTTATATACAGAAATTTTCATAATACAGAAAAGCTGAGCATGTAGCTTTTTGGAGCTCTTGACACCCTTGTTAGTCGAAAAGTTCTGCATAGTTTAGAAACTCTGACAACATGGACACTCATTCAGTGAATAAAATTGCTTGAATTTTTTGAAGTACCATGACATAAACCCAAAACCAGTCAGAGAAACCCAATACCAATTTTGCCAAAGGAACGAGCAATGAATATAGTGATTAGCAATGGAATCTGTCTCCGAACACTTGCAGTACTGTACAGTATGTACAGTATATGTTTATATACTGTATGTATATACTTATTACTACATTCATGTTATTATTTACCACAACGTTGAAAAAGTGATCTATATGTCTTAGGTGCCAACTCCATTTTCAGCAGAACTCTAGTTGCACTTATGTATGCAGGTTCTGTAGCTCTGGTTTTACTGAGTGAAGGTATAGATGATTAAAAATGAAAGTACATTTTTTTGATATCAGTAGAATCTTAGACTGCATTTGTACATACATAATTTTTGGTTTTCATTTTTCATGCTTTCATACTTTGAGCAGAGAGGTTGGTCTAGA
This sequence comes from Cephalopterus ornatus, assembly GCA_013396775.1. NCBI lineage: Eukaryota > Metazoa > Chordata > Aves > Passeriformes > Cotingidae > Cephalopterus > Cephalopterus ornatus. The sequence goes on from VZRE01009168.1 coordinate 236,959, forward strand.
TGACATTCAGAGGTCCTTTCCAACCTCAGCTATTCTACTATTCTCCAATGTTTAAAAAAGAAAGTTGCATTAAAAATGTTACCAGCTCTATAAAATTGAGAGCACATACTTGTATCGATGTAAAACGCCACCTTGATACAAAAGTTGCACGGATTATAGATAGTTTTCTCAAAGACTACACTATATTTAGTTTCACACATTTCAGCACTTATCCTGAAGTTATGACTCTGCAAACGATGTACGAACTTTACCATTTAAGCCAGTTTGATATACACATTACATATCAAGGTAGCCTATGCCTTCAGAATTATTTATAGAAGAAATTGTAGTACATATTATCCTTTCCTTCATAAATTAGTCTTATTTTACACAGAATAATAAAAGGACATTACTGTAAGAATGCTTCTAAATTTAAAGTCACTAACAGTTTGTTGTTATATCAATGCAAAATAAAATGAATTAGGAAATAAAAAATTAAGATTCAATCCACTCTCTAAATTCACACAATTTTAATGTTAAGAACTATTAGGATTAATTTTATTTTCCTTTTTTTGCTGATGTAGAGAAAAAAGATAATATTAATATTGTAAAAGTTACATTATCTTGTTTCCTAAGGCACATCAAGCCATATTGGAAAAAAATTATCGTCTAGCGTGCCTGTGTAATTAAAATAGAAATATGGTTAGATTCCAAGGCAATACTCCCTGAAAGCCAGGAGCTTTTCCTGTCTAAAATTCTGTTTAACACAGCGTTTTATACCCTCCTCATACAAAAGTCTAAAAACATCAATAAGCTGCTTTGCTAGCCTGGATTTTTTTTTCAACATGTAACTCTCTGGTTAAGCTTTATAATCTGTTGCAGAATGTAATAATCCCAGGAAGCTAAATGAATGAGAATGGAGAGTGTTCTAAAGGAATCAAAAGCTAAAATTAGAAGTAAAATTTTGTCACTTATTTAAACACGTTAATTCTAGTTACAATGAAAGTTGTTTGTATTTGTCAAGGTGCTAAGTTCCACTTGCCAAGATCTTTTAATAAATAATATACAATTAATACTCATAGTTCCTATCTCTTAACCCATTCACAAAAGTGAAAGAGTAGGAATTTGGGAATGGGTCACATATATGTAAAATACTCCCAGACAAATGTAAATAGGTTATTTTGGTCTCCTTCTCTTTGTCCTCTTCTGCATCTTGTATGATTCACCTTTACGATCAGTTGTCCATTTGTTTTAGGTGTAAAATGGAAAGGACTCATAAAAATACAAGAACTAATGAAAAAAATATTAATGGAAAAGATGACATAATTTCATCAATAAGTTGTGGCAGTATGAATCACCTAACTGAAAAATGACCACAAATCAGAAGAATAAACTAATAAAGAGACAAACCGGGACAGTACAGGTGTCTGTGTGTTGTTATTTTCAAAAATATTAGAATGACTGAAGGCTACAGAAGTGAATCAGGAGATTAGCAGAAAAAAATTCTTGAGGTGAAGATACTAGGAAAGAAAAAAAAAAGGCCACCAAGCCTGCAAGAGAAAAGGCATACCACTCTATCCTTTTTGAATTAGGTTTCCTCATAGCATTATTTCTCAGCGGTGTACCATATTGAAGGGTATATTAGAAACGTGATAGTGAGATGATTATCTTGAGGCTTACTGGGTGAAGTGATGGCTCAGAGGCACCACACATCATGCTCAGCAATGACTACTCGTAAACAAGCTTTAGGACCTACTAGACTACAAACGAGGAGTCAAACCTGGCTCGCACTGTAGCTCCAGGTCAGCCCTGCTCCCGTACTAAGTGAAGAAGGTAGTTGCCAGGCTGAAGGAGAGGAGGAGGGCTGACTGTAACACTGCCCAGGGAGGAGGCAGATTCTGTTGTCTGAAACCAGCATTCGCCCTAAATAGCCAAAGATCCACCAAAAGATGCTCGCTGCCATGAATACAGATAGGAGGCCTGTGAAATATCTTGCAGAGAGCTAGAGGACAAAGTTCATTCCCAAACTACTTTGCATCCATTTAAAATCAGAAATTAGGTGTAAAACAGGTGAATTAACTGATCTGTGGTGTTTTGTGGGTTTTGTTTGTTTTCTTCTGTTTTTTTGTTTTGGTTTTTTTTTTCCTAGTGCTCACATCCGTCAACAGCTGCATAACTTGTTCCGTAGGAATATAGAAGTTGTTCATGTTGTGTAAGTGACATTATGTGAGTCTTGCCTTGTGCAGCGATAGGATAATTTATTTTGGGAAGAGGGAGAGGGAGAGAGAGAAGGAAGAAAGAAAAAATATTCCAAATGTCCCTGAAACATAAACGAAAAATCTGAGTAGCTTGTCAAATACGAAAGCCCTGAGCTGTGTTTCACAGCAGCATTAATTGGAGAATAGTCCATGCACAGAGGCAGGTAAGAGACCTACTCCACTGAACATGTCAGGAGTCACATCTCAAAGTTAATTATATGTTCAGAGTTTTAAAATTAATTTAGCTTTTGACAGCATGAGGAGCACCTTCATTTCTATACTGTAATCACTGAGAAGTTGAGAAGTTTGCAGACTCCTTCTCATATCAACTGATATAATGGAGAAATGAAAATATGATGTCTGTCAGGCAGAAAGCAGTGGACGCTCAGCCATCAGTCACTTAGGGCTTCCAACAGAACAATTAGAACAACAGGAACCATGTGCACATGGATTAAAAAGTGATTTATTCACTTCTATATTCTTCTACCTTTTGTAATAATTCTTGCATAGAAGCACAAAAATTGCCATTTTTTGGTCCCTTATTTTGCAGAATTAATACCTATCGTGCCATGGACAATAAACACCAGTGAGTTACACCTGCAATAATAGTACACAACCTTCTGCCAGAAAAGCTATTGACAAAGATGGGTGCTTAACTTCATGTAAGCTTATTCAAAAATGACAAGTTTTCCTCAAAGTTATCAAACCCCACTCTGAATGTTAAAGTAAGACTTTTTAACTTTTTTAAGGTAAAACACTTCTTCCTACACTGCTGCTCCTCTATTAAAAGGTGGTTGGAATTATCTGGGGAATGTTCTATGGAAATTATTTATTATTAAAAATATTTTACAGCCTGTGTTTGTCCTGCAGTGTACAGGATGAGCTATGACTATCTATCTAGACTGGGGTAGAGGAAATGTGACTAAGTATAGCAGTGCTGTTAGAGCTGGTTTGGAAATTCAGTTTTTCCAATGCATAGGTTTTACTATAAACACATAGATAATAACCAAGAACTATAAGGGTTTTTTTTTTGCTTTGAAGGCTAAACAAATCAGTAAGTAATTATGTGACTGAAGTTTCTATCAGGTTTTCTTGCAACACTTGCCAAGAATAAAAGCAACTATAAAAAACCCCTAACTTACTTTTTTCCTTAATATTTATAGAATAAAAATAGGATAACTTATTTGCTTCTTTAAAGTGAAATATTATTTATTATGTAGACAGTAGGTGCATTAAAAAAATCAGACACATCACACTATTTTCATTGCTGATTCATAATAGATAAATATGTAACAGAAAGAAATCCTTCTGAGTTATTACTATATTGGAAAGGAGCATTCATAAATTCAGACAAACTATATTAGAATATCTAGAAAAAGCACGACTAAAGAGGCAAGAATGAATGTCAAATATGTAATCTAGTAGCTGCAAAACAGACAGTGGATAGGCAGAATTTAATCTGAATTTTGTGCTTGCATTCAAATATTTTTTGCTATCCATTTTCTGACTACAAGAGCAATGTCACCAGTTAGCCCAAAGATAAAAGTCTAGAAATAAACCAATTAAAATAAGGTGGAATAACATATTTTCTTTTAAAATACTTGCTTAATGCTTAGCTGGAATGAATCAGAAAGCTCAGAGCTCAGAGCTGTTTTCACCTTTATAAGCAATTGATCTGGCCAGTTGTCAGGTTTCCCACTAGAAAATAAGGAGCACCTCTTGTAATTTCTTAGGTATTGCTAATAATAACCTGAGCCTTATTATATTAAAAACCCCTCATCTCATTCATTAAAATTTAATAAATTCTAAACACCAGCCTTTCCAAAGGACAAGAATTAATCGCCATTTTGTCAGACAGTGCCTTTCAGAGGGAAGGGGGGATCCTTTGCTTTTATTGCCTCTTGGTTATTTGATTGTCTTTTAAAATGTATTTGTCTATTTATTTATTTTATTATCAAGCAGCCTGGCTAAGCTTCAGTAAGACTCCATGTTCTCAACTGGAGGAAGAACCAACCACTAATTATGAAGTCTTTGTCATTGTGTTTCATTTACACTGTGATGCACTGGTGGAAGCAGTCCTTCCCTGTGCTTCAGAGACTGAGTGTTTTCATTTTTAAGAGAGTAGCTTCTCCTTCTTTGAGGGAGGGGGAAGGGAAGCTTTTATAAGAGAAAGAACACCACTTTTAAGGCCACAAAAGGAAAAGTAGATTCCTATTAGTTACAAGTCCTTTCTACAGACACAGATTTTTGACTCTTCAGGGATATAATCTCTTCTTTTTGAAAATGACGCACACTGATAGAGCTTTAGTGAGACAAAGATTGTGCCTGCATGTGTCTTGTCTTCCTTTGGGACTTCATTACAGTGTGAGGGATTGCATAGATGCCAAAGAGGCTTCTTGTTCCTTTTATCAGTGTGGCTGTAACCAGCCTTTTTATTTTTTCATTTGTTTTGTTTTGTTTGTTCATTTTTGTTGGGTTGGTTTGTTTTTACCTAAATAATGTTGTCTGCACCATAGACACTTCCGCCTGGACACAAGAAATAATCAGAAACAATAAACTGTTACCAAGCCCACAAAGATATTGTGTAAATATTTACTTACTTTGAGTTCTTCATAGGATAATTCAGAGTTATGAACAGCTGCTGCTACTCTCTAAATATATAAAATAACACATTTTCCAAAGCTGGTGGATAACAAAATAATTTCCAGTTTCTTTCATATAAATGCATAATATGTTTTAAGAACCTTCGTATGAGTGTTTAGCTTTATCAAATCAGATATCAGACTCTCTCACTACCTGCTACATGTGCTATCTGTGATATATAGTGCAAAAGTCTATAGATGGGATGAGGTATGTGTCAAAATCTGTGCCTCTTAGCAAACTATTTCCTTACTATGACATCACAGTCACAGACTTAGAAAAATTGGTTGAAATGGCTGAATTGTTTTAATGTCACAACTCCAGCTACCAATCAAATTAGTTTTTTCTAACTGTCCTCAAATAATTGAATACATTTACAAAAACAGTTACAGGTTTATTGATCAAAAGGCAGCAAAGGAAGGAAAGGGCAGAATAAATACAATGAATACAATAAAGATTCTTTTCCTATTCACATCTTGCTGTAATGAGAATACATTAAAAAATGGCAAAATAGTATTGCCAGTATGACTGCATACATATTAATGGTTATAATCATAAATCACTTCGCAATTGCTGGCTATCATGAGGAACCACTGAAACTTCATTTCCCTGATTTTGTGTCTTTGTTTCTCTATCTTTGTTACTCATTGGAGGCTGAAATAATTGCCAGTTCCTGTACTTAAAATCTGAGCTTTTCTTCCAAGATTGGTTAAACAAAATTGTCAGTCTTTCTATAAGCAGGCAGCTACAGTTTCCACTTGTTACTGGGAAATCTGGTTGCACCTCCTCATTTTATTGAAAAGTGACACAGCTATGGAAGTCCTCAAGCTTTTCCACTCTTACACCTTACTTGTATTTTAATGCAGATAGAGCACATCATTATATACACTTTTAGACTTGCAAATGAACCAAGAAAACAAATTTAAAATGTTTTCCTAGAGGTTTCTGTGTGGGTAGGGAAGCTATGTGATATAGTGACAAGTATCCAATTTTGACACTTCAGGATCAGGAAACTACATATGACTTCTGTCCCTTTATGGTCCACTACTTTTAATTCAGTTCAATTCAATTTTGTGTGCAATGAACAGTTCAAAGAGCACAAGGAAGGAGGGAAGGAGATAATGAATCACTAGGACTGCATTCTCCAGCCTCAGCTTTTTAATGCTGGCTTAAAGTGTTAAGAACTTTACAATCTAAGATAGTTTTGGTGGACTGTGACTGAAAACGCAATAACCTTTTAGGTTAGGACTGAAAGGCACTTCACAAATCGTAGTGGGGAAATTCATGCTATTTCACCCTGCAATTCACCTGACCCTAAATACTGTTACTGATCCTTTTTCAGAAGAATTAAATTCATATTTGGTTGCAAATTTACAGTCATTTAAAACATCCAAGAATAAGAAAACGAGAAACAGACTTATTTAAATGAATCAACAATTCTGTTTAATTACAGAAATGTTCTCCAAACCTAAAATTCCATAAAGCTGCAGAAGTCACAAATACTCTGATAAGTAAAATCTCTCTGTATTAGGGAGAGGGAATCAAGGTAACAGAGTCATAGCTGCCAGACTCTCCCATAGCATCATTCCCAGAAGTAGTGCTGTATTTAAAACAAACAAACAAAACAAACAAGCAAACAAACAAACAAAAACCACAAAAAAACCCCAAAAAACCAAACAGAAGAAGAAGAAAAAAGTTGTCTTAACATACGCACAAGCTGTACACCTAAACCCCTTCTTCTTACTTTTCCCTAAGAGTAAACCACCAGATAACTCGAATTATTTCTGCTTGCAAATTATATTAATGGATACAGGTATTTTCCAAGTGGAGCAGAGTGAGTGGTTGACCAGGCACACTTACTACTGACATAGGAATCTTCCCTCATTTGTTGAGCCCTCTTTTTGTGGTGGTACCATTTTTGGCCACTTTATTCCTGCTCATTGCCCTTATTGGTAAGTAAAATGCTCGGATAAGAAATGAGATGCACATGACTGAGCTATGTTCTGCTGCAAAGAAATATCAGTGGGGGACCTAGTTAACTGGAAGACGTAGGAGAAAGTGACACTGACAATTTGTCTTGGGTTGTCTGTATCTGCCCCTGACACTGGATTCTACTCAATGTCAGGATTTTTTTTTCCCTCTAATTTTAAGATAACAGATTATACTGTGAAGATATAGTGTATATTCATAAATGCTCTAAATATTTTCCTCTTTGTAGCAGAAAATTTACTTGGATATGCCCTGCACTGCTTTAAATCCCATCCTCCTCCAAGACTGTGAAGAGGTTCTTCTCCTGTCTGTGCACTCAACTTCAAGCTGCTGTCAGCTTGCTCTCAGTGGAGAGTCTGTACATCACCCAACTGGCTCTAATTGGAAAGAGTTGTCCCTGAATTTATAAAAGCTGAATGCAGTTGAGATAGTCACCCCAAGATTTGCCATCATAAACAAAAGCAGGAAGGAATACACTGTGTGGATCCACCAAGTTCCTTGGCAAAACTGTAGAGGGGAATGCAAACAGCTTCAAACTCTATCTATACTCCTTTTCAGATTAAGCATTCCTCCCCAAGGGAAATATGTTGGTTATACAAACTAATCACCAAGCTCTCAGAACAGATGTGTACTTTCAGCTGCTGCCTTCAGCAGCAGGAAGTTTGGAGACATTTCAAGAGACAAACAAATGAAATGTCCTGATTATTTTCCTCTTCAGAAGTTTGCATTTATATATGAACTTCTTTTGGCTGCAATGGTTTAATAGAGTGTTGCTCTGGAAACACTGGCACCAGAGTACACCTAGTAAGAAGCTTATGCAGAAAAATCAGCCCATATATCAAATTCATTTGGGTTTTGAACTGAAAGGGACTTTGGTGCACTGTTCCTTGCACTTTGTCCCCTATCTTCATAGTAGCCTAGTGTCCTTTCATGTTCTTTCAATGTAACTTCTCTCTCTGTGTAAAGAGAAGCGGAATACAAATAGCTGAACTGTTAAACACGGCCTGAAAATTTAGCTATAACTATCTTCGTCATTCATATGGTAAAGTCAGAAAAAGAGAGATATTGTCAAAGCTTTTCACTGTTAAAATCAATATATATGTATTTTCTATATAATATCAGTGAAAGTACTTTATTAAGTCTGTACTGGAGCCTTCCAGAAGTGCTTTATCTGGAATTTTTTTTTGGGGGTGTGTGTGTTTATTTAGTTGGGGGTTTTTTTCCAAATTTAAGTACTCATTTACGTGGAAAACCACATCTTCATTGCAGTGTATGAGAAACAACTGTTTCTCATTTTGAGTGTGTGTGACGACATTCTTAACTACCAAGTGTTAATCAATGTATAAAATGAATGTTCCTTAGGATGGCACATGAGCTTCTAGAAAAGGTATAGTGAAATACCTTTATTTGGACACGTGGGTTATGAGTTGTTTTAAACATAAGGAAAAATGAAAAAGAAGTATTAAAGGAGGATGTTCTTTCATGGATGAGGTTTTCTATGGAAAAATGAGAAGCAGAGAACTTGTTCAATGTTTATGATCTGACCCACTGATAAACAACTCATGTAGGTAATGTCTGAATTATCAAACAAACGGAATGAGCAGCGCTTTTAACAAAATCTGTGTATTATTTCTTTACTGTGTCAAAATGATAAGAAATTACTAAAGTATGAGAAACATATTAAAGGTTAGAATAACTGCAGAGATTTTACAGATACTTACATCACTTTCATGGCCTTCTCTTAGGTTATATGTGAGATCATGCTGTATGTCTTCAACGAACTTGTGAGCATACTCTGGGTAAAGGTCGAGCACTTCAAAGAGACCTTTGAGGATAATACATTGGAGGTCACAGTATGTTAGAGCTTTAACATCTGCATTTGTTTTAATAACTTGATCCCTAATGGAGAGGTTTGCTCCAATTAAATCTCCTTTACCTAAAAGAGAGTACAAAAATAATTATCTTCAAAGCATAAATTTTTCAAATCATAAATATGTTTAACATAACCTGAAATCCCATTGTTACTACTGTGTTCTTTAATTAGTAACATTCTAAAGGATCTTAGACTAATATCCTTCTTTTGTTGTTTTTTTTTCTTGTTTTGCAGATGCAAGCTTATATGCAATTAATTGGAAGTACAAACTGATTTCCAGAAAGGTAATGAGCTGATTTAAGGGGGCAATAAAGTAGATATGTGTAAAATGCAGATTTACACTAGTAACGAATAGCAAGTGCAATTTTGTTTTTCAAAATAGCTGTCATAGGGGTTTTGTGTGTATACGTGATTGTGAGTTAAAACAGGCAGGTGTTAAGATACCATTTTAACAGTGACATAAGTAAGTGCAGATCACCATTCAAACTACCCTTTTACTTAGAATTTGGATTGCAAAACATTCAAAATCTATGAGAACTATGGCTGCACAACTGTATTTCAGGATGTATACAAGCCACTGTATTTCCATTTATGGGCAAGACAGCCTTAAAATACTCGATGTATTAAAACCTACAAGTGACCACATATTGAAGAGCACAAAAATTTTATAAGGAAAAGCTTCCATAAACATCTGATCTGAGGTATAAATTCCAAAGTTCAGTCCTTGAACCAAAAGTATTCCCTAAAAGTTAATACAGATGGTCTTTGTTAAAGACCTGGACAGTGTGATGGAGTGCATTCTTAGTAAGTTATAGGCAATACCAAACTGGGAGGAGTGGTTGATATGCTGGAGGGCAAAGCTGCTATTCAAGGGCACCGCAATGAATGACAAAATGGCTGATAGGAACATCATGAAGTTTAACAAAACCAGATGCCAAGTGCTACACCTGGGATGAAAAACCTCCCTGCAGCAGTATGGACTGGAGACTGACCACCTGGACAGCAGCTCTGCAGGAAAGGACCAGGGGGTCCTTGGAGATAAGTTGAACATGAGCCAAAAAATGTGTCCTTGCAACAAAGTCCAAAAACCTCCTGTGCAGCATTAGCAAGTATACAGCCATCAAGTCCCAGGAAGTAACTCTTTCCCTCTGTATGCCACTTGTCATACCACATCCGGAGCACTGTGTCCAGTTTTGGGCTTCTCAGTACAAGATGGAATATTGGCATATTAGAGTAAGTCCAGAAGATCATCTACCAAAATGATCAGAGACTAAAGAACATAATATACAGGAACTGACTGAAAAATGGGGGTATAGTTCCACCTTACGAAGAGAAGGCAAAGAAAGGATATTGTCTTCAGTAGTCTAACAGAAAAGTGTACAGAAAACAGAGCTAAACTTCTCTTCAGGGTGCACAGGGTAATGAGATATACTGGGCATAGGCTGTAATAAATGAAATTCTCATTATAAATTAGGAAATGAAATCATGATGAGACTGGTGAAATGTGGAGCAGGATGCCTAGAGAGGCTGTGGAATTGCTAGCATCCTTGGAGATGTTCAAAACTTGCCTGGACATGATCATGAGAAAGCTGAGCTAAATTGGCCATTTTAAGCAGGTTTAGGTTGGGTATCTTCCAAAAGTCCCTTCCAATCTTACATTATTCTGTGATTAATAAGTTAAGACAGTCAAGTCTGAAAATCCACCCAGCATGTAATTCCAACTGTATATTACACAGGAAACGGTGATCTTGAAGGGTAAAGTAAACTAAACAGTCAACTATCCCTGAAGCTTCTCAAATAGAATAGTTTTATACTTTAAAATATCACTTTTTTAGTATCTTAAAATACCATGTTTTCTATTTACATGGAGCTTGAATGACTTTCTCAAAAGAGCTTATCATAAACCCAGCATAGGGAGGGATTTTCTTTTATATTAGGAATATACATACATTATTGCTACTTTGGGTTCTCTTAAAAATCTCAATTAGTATAGATAAGAACTGGAATGAGCTTAGGCCAGTCTGAGTAAGGGAAATTTGGTAGGTGACCATAACATTTATAATTGCTCAAAACACAATGTATTGCTGACATAATAAAATACAGTGTAAAGTTAAGCAGTAATATATTTTTTCACTTTACTGTAAATATCAACAATTCCTTAGATTTCCTTGTTTGTATTCAGCAGAGGGCCTGTAATGTTAATCTGTTGCTGGCTATTAATATGGACAAGTGATAAACTATTTAAAATATATTAAAACCCTCCTAATTAGAAGCTTTTTAGATATACAAACAGTATTAGTATCAATAATGTATAAATATTTTGGAAAAAATGTTAGATTTTTATCTGATTGTAGTTGTAGTGTTTGATGAAATAACATCAGCCTGAATGACACTGCAATTGATTCAGTAATGCTAATATATGTTTCTTTTTCAAAGGAAAATCATGTAGCAAAGACTGTAGGTAGTAACCTGAAGTTTCATGCAGAATTAATGAAGTGGTGAAATTATTGTACCTTGAATGTCAACATTTGTTACGTAACAATCATTTCAGTTATTCTTAGTATCTCTCTTTTTTTTTTTTTTTAATTGGAGAACAAACTTATATATGAATGCTTCTACAGACATATCTGTTTGTTAATATAGCTGGGACATGCAGTCAAAGTTATAAATGCCCTTATTATGGATATTTTTAAAATAACTTATGGCTAATATTTGTAACAAATCAAAGATAAATGTTCGAACAGTACATAAGTCACATTAAAACGTATTTTCCTATAAAATATATCCTAACTATCATAATTAGATGTAAAGTAATAGTCTCAAGATGAACCAAACTTACATTTAATGAGAGCATTTCATTGAATTGTTACTGTACTGCTTGTTAGTGAGAATGTTCAGTAAACAAAAACTAATCCACTAGAATTAGAATCAGGACAGAATTATGAAATATTCTGGGAACTGCAAGTAACCCAGCAGCGTCAGGGTAAAAAACTGCTCTCTTAAGTAACACAGTTTCTCATAGTGACCTACATTTTTGATGCATTTACCTTCTGCTGGTGTTAATTAGGTTTAAATGATGAAGCTCCCTTTCACTGTAATGAAACATTATTTCATTGTGTTATATTTATGTTTTTTGCTTTGTGATTTCATTAACTTCTCTCAGAAATCCACTAATCCCTTTCTTATTGTTTTGATTGTTACCATCACACAATGATGCTTTCATTAACATTTTCAGTAGTGCCTGAAGATGGAATCATTAATGAAATTATAGTTCCAGTGGAGGTAGCTCTTGATGTTTTGCTGGCTTTAAGCTTATGTTTTTTTCTAAGCCATATTTTATATCTTTGACCTGTGTGATCCCATGAAATCAAGAGATTCGTAAACTTACCGATAACAAATTAGTGATGAGTGATATGGGCTGTAAATCTAATAGAATTAAAGAGTTCTGAAACAAATAGGACCTGTATCACATTTATATTCTAAAAAAAGACCAATCAAATGCATGCTAGTAAAATTAAGGAAATTAAATTACAGAAGACCAGAAGCTTCCATTATCAACAGCCTAGTGCAATCCCACAATACAGGAAGGAAAGCAAAAAAGGAAATGTTCTTTTTAACTCTGTTTTATAAGAATATTGAAAGTTATTAGAAAGAAGAAAACATTTAAATCTAAAGAGACATTAAAATCATAATAAAATAATTCTCTACTTTAGAGTAAAATGTTATATTTTACTTTACCAAAACACTTTATAAACCCTAGCTCAGACATGTCTAATCATCCTTTAGCTGAAGATAAAGAGAATATCTTTAGTAGGCATTAGATTGAGGCAAATCATAGAAATGTACAGATAGAGTTGCTTAAAACTTGATAAGTCAAAACAGTCATCTTGCAGGCAACAGCTAAACAAAATTTATTAGAACTGAACTTCTGGCTTTTCTCTGTGCTAATATACCCAGATGACTGCAGCCAGCATCAGTTAGCATGAAGAAGTAGCTCTGGGGAGCAGAGCCAACAATGCCTGTTTTTTACCCCATGGGGCTTTACTGCAAGGGGTGTTCACACGCATGTATCAAAGAATGACAGCAGGCTCATATTGCTTTCTTTCATTTGGGAGCATTAGTGGGAGCATTGTCTGGCCACCAATTTTCATGAAAGCTTTGGGAACTGATAACTAGTGTTGTCATTACCATCATCAAATTAAGTTGAAAGTAGCAATTTGTGTCAAAAGCTAGCAAGTACCTCTTTACATGAAAGGAGAGAGAATAAATATAAGAAAATCAGGATACATGTGAAATATTTCACAGCTAACAGTCCAGCAATTGAGAGCTCCTTAAGTCAGAAAATAAGGAAATTTAAACTAAAAAAAAAAAAGAAAAAAAGAAGAAAAAGGGATGTGCATAGAATAGGAATAGTAAAATTAAACAAACTCTTTCTCGTCAGACTACAGGGACACACTAAGCCACACGTTAGTAGTGAAGGTCCTCCTACATTGGGGGACCTTTCTTCCTCTTTGCATCTGTGACTATGAACATACCAAGAATTGCCAGCACTGTGCTGTCCTTCAGGACTTCCATGGAACCTGAGCACACAAAGTAGATCGCTTGCAGGGCATCTCCCTGCCGGAGGAGGTATTCCCCAGGAGCACAGAAGGAGGTTTTGATGTGCAGAGACAGAGACCTGAGGCAACCACGGCTGGCACACTCAAAAAGGGAGAGCTGCAAAATCTCCTTGTTCAAGTGCATGGTGATGTCTGAACGCAGCTCGTCTGGGAAGTCTTTTAAAAGCTGTCAAGAAAAAAAAAGGGGTGAAAAGAGAAGAAGTGTAAAATACTTTTTTTCCACTTTTGCAGAAGTGACCTGATTTGGTAATGCTGCACGTGTCATACCGATGCAAATACTTCCCTTTGATTTTTCTTATTCCCTTGATGAGACATGTGATATACCTTAATAAATCTTTACACTGATAAATTCCAGGAAAAATGTGAATAAACATATGTTTTTATAAAAAAACAAAACGAAAAAAAACCCAGAAAACCAACCAACCAACCAACCAACCAAAAAAAAACAAACCAAAGAAAACCCCCCAAAAAAACAAACCCCCAAAGCAACAAAAAAAGCAAACAGGAAAAAAAGGTCAACAGACTGTGTGTAGGAATTCCCTCTAATGCACAATTTAAACTTGTCCAAGTTCTTCTCAGAAAACACAATAGGTTGTTCAAAGCAAACATGGACTTAGTTTAGATTTCTTTTATATGCTTCTATAAAATTCATCAATACGCAATGTTGCTTCTTCTATGGTAAAACCACTGGAAGAAGAATAACTAAAAAAAACAACCTGGAAGGTTGTTTTGTTTTTGGTTTGTTTGGTTTGTTTGTTTATTTGTAGGGTTTTTCTGGTTTTCTTTTGGATTTTTTTATAATTTAATTGGACACCGAAGGAGGGCTGGGAAAGGAATGGCCACAAGGTGAATGATCAATGGAAGAACCTTTGGAAACTAAAAAACCATGAGGTCTTCCTACATCTCCTTTCAAGCTGCAAGCCCACAAACATAATTTTGTCTGTAGTTTGAGGGGTGTGGCATCTAAGCAATGTAATCAGCCAACATTTGACCAAGTGGGCTTAGACAAGGCACTTTGTCCATAGGAGGCAAATAATGACAGACAGAGGGTCTCTCCAGGAGCTGCAGTTATAGCACAGCAGTACTTTCACTCACTTTCAGTGCAACTAAAGGTACAGAAGGTACAAAAGCTGAAGGTGATCATTAACCACATCTAGGAAAGCTTTGACATCTAAGTGATTTTTGTGTCTCTGAATCTTACTAAGCTCCTTCTGTTGCTAGGATGCTGTTGAACATCCCATTCTTTGTGCTGTGCACAACACAAAAAGAATTTATCAGGAAAAGAATGTTCTCAAATCCAAATCTTTCTGCTTATTTCCGCATTATCTTTAGAGACCACTGAGTTTTATAACATAGATAACAAGAAATCTGAAAGGAATGCTACACTCAAGTAAAACTCCAGCAGAGAGAAGCCATTAATTCTCCTGGACTATACTAACACATAACCTTGATAAGCAATTTAAAACAAGCAAGCAAAGACACCACCAGAAATCTGTGTTTTGATTTCACTCTCATGTTACATTCTGCAATATTTTAAAATACAAGGAAATAAACAGCATAAAAATTAAGGCTAAATCAGTTGTTTGCAGTATTGCAAAAAATAAAATGAAGGAGGTGAGGAAAGGAATCAAAGTTCCTCCTTTAAAGAAGACCTAAAACCCTCTAGTTGATATTTTGTTTACTGAAATACAGAATTGCTCACAGCAGCATTTCTGCTGGCATCATCAAAAAAGTTTTTGATTAATGGCTCTTCAGCATTTGAGAATTATGAAGGAATTTGAATTTTAATATATGATTTGATGTTTTAACACAAAACACATAATCACAAAAGAAATATTACCCCTTTCCCTAACTCTAAATTCATAGTCAAAACCATCAAAAACAAAAACTCCCTCATTTAGTTACCTCATTGGAATCAATTCCGTTATTGACGGACCATGTGGTTTGGAAATATTCGAGCATTCTTTGCTTTAGCTGCTGTGGCAGGTGATGGACCCGTATGAAGTCCTTCAGGTCCTTGGTTCTTGTGTGATAAAGGGACCATCTGGAGTACATCCTCTGAATTATGGCAGTCACGTTGCCAAACACCAAGGCATGCATCAGAGCTAGAGAACACAGAAATTATGTACAGAGTGGAGTGATTTGTTGATCATTAAAACGTAACACAGAAAATCAACAAGATCTTCACAGAAAGCAAATTGCCCGATTGAGAGATATAATAAAGCTTTTGAATATAAGATTCCATGAGTAATATACAGTAGTATTAATATGATTATTCATTTCTCTTTTTTGAGACGCTAGCAGTCACAGTCATGGAACAGGGTAGAAAAACATCTGATTCTATCTGTCAAGGTACCAGGCAAAAGTCAAATAAAGTTCATTGTCTAAGAAAAAAAAACCACAATAATAAAATCATAGAATCATATAATCATATAATCATAGAGTGGCCAGGGTTGGAAGGGACCTTAAAGGTCATCTAGTTCCAATCCCAATGCTGTGGGAAGGGACACCTTTCACTAGACCATGTTGCTCAAAGCCCCATCCAACCTGTCCGTCAACACCTCAGGGATGGGGCATTCAAACTTCTCTAGGCGACCTTTTCCCATGCCTCACCACTCTCACAGTAAAGAATGTCTTCCTAATATCTAACCTAAACCTACTCCCTTTCAGTTTCAAACCATTCCCACTTGCCCCTATCAATACATGCCTTTGCAAAAAGTCTCTCTCCATCTTTCTTGTAGTATCCCTTCAGGTACTGGAAGGAACACATGTAGGCAGGTATCCTCAGGAAATAATGAGAAACTAATAATCAGTATGAAAACTAAACTCAGATAGTCAGTTAGAAACTAATTAGAATGTAATAGATTTCAGAGCACTCACAGGGAAAAACCGAGTTACTAATGGGAACTGTGTGTAGTGGAATGAGGTTGTATATAACATTTAGAGATGTATCATATTCTGGGGAATAAGATATTAAAAAAAAGTAGTCAAAAAAAGCCCATTGTAAGGAAGACGTTCAGGTTAAAAGAAACATTCAAACAGACATGTTTGAATGTTGCTTGAGAGGGTCAAATATAGTAAGAAATCATTTATCAGAAAGTTCTGACATCCTAGAGTTTGTCTGCAATTAGATACTGACTTGGGAATAAAAAGACTGGAAAGAAAATTGAAGAAATGCTTACAAGCACAGGTCATCTGGGTTTGTCTGTGCAGAAATGTGCTTGCTGATTATGAGCTGGAAAAATCACTGCTGGGTTGTCTGTCATGTGACACTGAACTGACGTATAGAATATAGATGAGTACAAATTTTTTATTAAAAAAACTACTAAAGAGCTTGATTCTTTCTCTAAAGGAACATCTATCTTTATAGTGCTTGAAAGAAAGCAGACAGGCTTCTTGAAGTGGCAAAGGAATTGGTTTACAAACAAGACAAACAAGCTTTTGACCTTGTATGCCAATTTACAGAATTCCAATGTGAGGGGGAAGGGACAATGGAAAACAGGAAGAGAAAAGGATGCATTTTTAAATGTTAGAAACAGATAGAAAATTCTTTAGTTTGAAGTGTTAGAAAATTTTTACAGCCTGAATAAAGCATAAAGGAGCTAGTAACAATATAGATATTGTTGTGGATATTGTGTCTTTATTGTGGAGGGAGTGCAGAAAAACAGCTAAAGAACTGCAGTGTAGAAAGGGCAGAAAAGGATCGGGTATAAATATTAGAAAGAAAAGTAAGCATAACTGGAAATTTATTTCTAAGAATAATCATCTAGCCCAACTAGGTGTTGTTCTTGTTGGTACAGTGAATTTCTGTGTCATTAATGTCAGAAGATTGAACAACAAAATACAAGGTCCTGGTGTAATGCCAAGAACAGGATATTATAGTAGAAATATGGCAGATATGGCTGAACAAGTAATCCAAACACATCTAAATAGGTTAAGGAAATAGTGTAGCCTCTTAAAGGATGCAATGATCAGTTTAAAAAGGGGGGAGCAATAAAGCATTAGGTGGTGTATGGATGCATATATAAGAATCACAGGTGATGTAAGTCTCCCAGAAGACTCTAAGGTTAGGGGCTGGACAGTGTAAACATCTCTATGATGTTATTATAGGCACAACTATAATCTAAAATTTTATTATTATGGTAGAATCTGTCATTGCCTGTATACACTCAAAGGTAACTGCTACTTATCATGACAAGCTGTTCTTGGCTGTGACAGGCATTAGATTTCTTTATCAAATAATCACAGACTCACCCTACCTTCTGTAAGAAATCTGCTACTCAATTCTGTAAACTTCTAAGAACTGTATTTCAAAAAAATAAAGTGGCCTTTATTTTAATAGATATTCTAAATTACATTTTTGTTGCTTAGGGAGCAGAGGAACATCTCTGATCCCAAAAAGGACTAAAGCTACTATAGTGGGCCTTCAATCTCTTAAATACAAAGCTGCACATTATTTGCTGAAATAACACAGAGAATACAAGACAGAACATGGTATGATGATCACCTGCTGGAGGACAGATCTGATTAGTATCTTACAGATGCCGGGTATCCTAGGAATTCTAGATAAATTTTAGTAAGTAAATTTTCTTTCCAACTTTAAGAAGAAATACCATCTATAACAAGATGTTTTATCTTCACAATATTACTTATTATAGATTTAAATTTCAAATTTGTGCAAAATAGAAATTAATACCAGGAGGCCAGTAAAAATCAAAAAGGCATACTAAAAGTTATTTCTTAGTTAACACTTCTTTTTTCTTTCTTCACTTTTCTTCAAGGTTGTAGTAAATTCACTTCATTCTTTCAATTTGCAGTGACACACACTAAAGAAGTACAGAAAGACTATTGATAAACCAACTCACCCTGTCTGTTACACCTGAAATTTCATAAACTAATGGCTTAATTAAAAAATCTGAAAAATTTACATCAATTTTTCTTAAAATATCACTTTCCACTAGGGAATTTTAAAATTAAATATCAGCCAAAACAATAGCCTAGAACATGTTTTAAGAAATGAAGAGGTGTTATCTCCTCAAGTACGTATTAGTACTTTATTCCTAACAGTATTCTGAGGCATGCTCACCAATCTGCACTGTATGATGCTAACTCCTTCTTCAAGTTTCTTTGCCCTACTGATTTTCCTCAACAGTACCTAAAATACAGTTCCTCAAGAAAATACCTGGAGATCAACCTCTTTTACCTGGATATATTTTGTTCACTGGACCTTCACAGATGCAAAATCATTCTTCTACCTGCTTGCTAGTGTGTAAGTTCGTCTTTCAGTCATCAGTTCCCTCTTACTACATTCAGTTGACTAGTTCTTCACAATTTATTCAGAGCACAAGCATATTATCTCTATCACTTAATAATACAAGAAATGAAAATAAAATTGCTATAACTGGACTAAATAAATGCATAAAACACTTTATGTTCGACTCTATTAAGTTTATGAAAGCTCTATCATATCATAGAGTATTAAATATTCATCATTACCTTACACAGGGTATCTCTTGATAGAAATGAAAACTCATTCCTTCATTCCAACTGATTTTATGTAGTGAAAGCCCCAAAGCAGAGAGACCACAGAGTATTTCAAAACTATAATTTTATAATTTTATGCTACCAGCAAGAGCGATTCATGAGCTGCTTGTGGTTTTGTGACACTGTCAAAATCAAAATTATATCATTCTTGGATGACTCATTATATTATTGCCACTCATTTTCAGGACTTAGGGAAATGCCAATAATTAATTGAACAGTTTTTATACCTCTTTATGCTGCAAATATATAGTTTACAGGTCATTCATCTTTTTCACTGGCTTTCAAGTGTGAAGTTGCCAATTCATTTTTGCCCAGGAATATTTATTCTGCAAAGCTGGCAACCAGCTGACAACCTAGGCTTTACTGACTAGCCCCGGAAAAATACCTACTAGTATTTCTAGAATAACTAGGCAAGTAGAAAAAAAATGGGGGCAGGAGGCAGTACTCCAGTGGTAATTTGCTTTTACCCTTCATGCCCTCTGTGACATCTTTGAGCCGTATGATGTACACATTATAAAACAGCACCACTGATTTTTGGGGGAAGAAAGATGAAGAGAGAGAGCTGCAGGTACTTTCTCTAGTGATCTTGGCTTACAAAGGTCTGCAGCTGCCACCAGCTCACTGGTTGTACCCAGGTGCCTCAGCAGAAAGAAAGGAACCATGAATGAGCATATGACTTTCCTCAACAGTACAACTAGAGAATTAATATAAATAAAAATACCACTAAGAGCTTCAATATGAGAAAAGCATTGCACTCTGATTCTAATCTGAATCAAATAATTACCAGTGAAAATTGAACTGCTTTTTTATTAATTATAGAGTCACCTAAGGCTCACCAAACATTCTTCCTGGCTCTGTCCTGTCTTCCCAGCCTTCTCTCTGTTCTGGTTGCTCAGATGAGGATACATACCAGCCCACAGACACATTGCCCTGTGGCTGCCCACCTTCCCTCACCACCATTCCCAGGACTGCTGTGGGGATCGAACTGGAGCTGACTTGCACATAATACCCAGCTGACCAGAAAAGTGGCTGCCACGTGACCAAAATCCCCAACACACAGCCGGGCCATTCTCACTGTCAGTAATGTAAGTTTGCATTTTGCTGGGTGACACCATCTTTTGTCACCGTAAGTGAACAAAACGATATAAATATATCTGCCTAAGAGAGTTTATGTAGTGTAAACCAAACAAAGTCATTTGCTTCTTTTCTCTTTTAAACTAAACTTATTAAACTTTCTGCTGTGTTTTTTTATAAAAGAAATCTGGCAAAATTTCAGCTCTTATTTTACTTGTTTCTACCCCTAAAAAACATTTTACATGGCACTTAGCATTTGTACCTACCCCCAATCAGCATTGTGCAAATGGAGAAGATCTTTTCAGCATCGGTATTGGCTGAAACATTTCCAAACCCAACACTGGTGAGGCTGCTCAGAGTGAAATATAGGGCAGCTATATAGGCACTTCTGATTGATGGGCCTCCTAGTGTATTATTCTCATAGTAAGGAGACTCAATACGCTTTCCTAGCTCATGAAGCCAACCTGCAAAACAAAGCAAAAAAAAATAGAACTACTAAGGGATACTGACACCATGAAAACTACACATTCCATAAAACAAAATCGTTCTAAAAAAAATTATTTAAAGGACTTTACATTCTTCTCATAATTCCTAGAATAAAAAGAACATTAAACTGTAGGAATTTATACAGCACAATAATATTGTGTCTCTGGGATATTTATTTTTATGCCTGATTATTTATGATAAGAACTGTGTATTTGTATGGAAATGAAGTGGGTTTGAATTGCATATTACAGGTCTAATTAGATAATTTATAAAATCCATTAAATCACTGAAAAGAAAAAAAAATCACCACCTAATAACATTGCAGCTAGAATGCAACATCATTTGATTCTTTCCATTAATTAATGCTTGGAAAGCTTTTTGACATTCTAAGACTAAATCATTATAATAGCAATAGTAATTAGATATTCAGAGCTTTTTCCTTGTTTCTTTTTACAGTAGAAAAGATTCAAAGAACTAAACATAACTTACAAACCAGAATTAATTTTCAAAAGATGCTTCAGTAACTGTTTTCTAGATTGTTCATTAAATCTTTCATTTTGCTAAATGAGTCTATGTGTGCTAGAGAAAGTAGATTAGCTACTGCTTTATAGATATTAAAAAAAAAACAACAACAAAACAACCCCAAATCTACAAAGCAGGAAAAAATATGCAGTTGGAAAAGACACGACCTGAATGAATTGCATAAACATGATGCTTCACAAAAATCAAATTGGGGGAAAAAAGGATAAAAATTGATTTGTTTTAACAGTTTTTCCTGTTAAGCAGCTTGCTTGGGAGATTGGGAATCCTTCCCGGGTACTCAGGGAGAACTTCCAAAAAAAATAATCCTGACAGAGTTTTATTTTTAGAAAAATTGTTTGGTGGTCCCTCTGTTGTAAGCTGAGACCTGATAGACTGAATCACATCCTGAAGCTTATTCCCTCTCCACTTCAGTCAGCATCCATTTGGATGAATCCAAATATGAACTGGGGGAAATCTCACTGCACAGAATATTTGCAAAAGTAAGGCATAGGTTTAAAGTATCTGTCCCAGCTTTCAATTAAGTTTGGGAAAAAGTGTGTAAGAATTTACTATTTACAGCAGACTTGTTGAACCAAGGCTGCTACTGTGCTCAGCTCCATAATCTGTGGCATGCTGTCCTACCGAGGAAGCTCAGCTGGAAGGGCTGGGTTATGGCAGGGTAGGGTCTGGCCATGACCCTACTGACACACTCTCTGCAGGACAGTGAATTTAACCAAAAGCATAAATGAAAGCGATCTGCATTGTCGTATCATGGCAGCACTAAGTGGGTTGTTTTACCTTGACAACAGACACAAAAATGAAAATATGAAATCTCCTTGATTTTGTCTTGATAGAAAGTTTTAATCATGTGGGGCTATTTTATATTTGTGGCTCCCAATTATTTAAAATGGAAGTAAAACAAAACTGGGGGGGAAAAAAAAGCCTAATATAAAGCCCAACTTGTACCTCTGTATGCAACTGTTTTTCTGAGATTACGCTGCATTTTCCCAATAGTAACATGGTCCTTTGTATGGCAGATTTAAGTCCTATGTTTGTGATTTGAGGAATGTAACCCTAAACATTAAAGAATATAGAATAAAACCCTAAGAAAACCCCTGGCACAGAGTAGACAGTTAAAGAAAATCTATCTAAACCTAATGTGAAATAACACAATCATAAAGTTCAACACCAGTTTTTGAAAACATTCTAGTCATATGAAGAATTGCAAAACTGAAACAAACAGATTATTTTAAATAACTGTAACTGATATGAGAATACTAAAATAATGCCTTTTAGGAGACAATCTCCTTCCTGGGAGTGTTCTAAAAGCTCCTGATTCTTGGCCTGTGTATTTACATTTTTCTGAGTTTTCACACATTTTCAGTGCCATCCAGGAGAGGTGGGTGACTCTATTCTTTAACTGATAGATATACGTGAATTGATTTCTCCTTTACAGTTCACTTTATGTTCAAGGTTATCACCCAACCCTTCTGAAACGTCACTGTTCCTAAAGGGCTCATTACTGCTGGTAAAGGTAAGGTACAAAAATAAATGACACATATCACACAGCAGAAGTCCCTATGGTATTTCTACAATATTTCTACTACCAAAATGCCAAGTATATTATTATCATTTTATAGTTGCTAATAAGCACTTCTGGCCAAGACACCAGCATTTGAAATGAGTTCTGTATTCTGTGCCTAGTTCTGTGGTATAACTGAGGGTCAGACAATTGATCTTCTCAGTAGGATGAATGGCTTATCACTGAGCTAAAACAGTAGCAGATAGAAATTATTAGCAATTCTTAACAATTGCTAAAATAATGCCCACGATATAAAGAAAACCTATTAGATAAATTTCTTTGGAGATTTAGACTTGGAAGAGAAAGTGTTTATCTGAAAGTGAAAACCCAATATATGTATTCCTCTGACTTGTAGATAAGAACATGTTACAGCTTCTCACTTCTACTTCAGTTTTTAGAGATTATCCTAATCAGGACCTTTTGAAGAAATAATATAGAATAATATTTCAGCCATAGTATATAAAATGCTGCAAGATCTTCCAGATCAACTATACTTAGATTTTTGTTCATAGCACTGCATTTTTTTTCCATTTCAAGGTAGAGCTAAGATACTGTTGTCCGTAAATACTTTCATTACCCAATGGAAATAGTGACGAGGTAGCATCATTGACTAATTCCTTTTCCTTTTTGCTTCCTGTAGGTAATAGCTCTTAGCAGATTTTCTGGCAAACCTGAGCAATTAATTTCTGCCCTCAGGGAAGAAGAAGAAAATAAATATACCTTGTAGACAGAGGAAGCTTCCTAGAATTTAGCATTATGAATCTTGCCTGGTTCAGAATTAGCATTATCTAGGTATAGCTCTCTTACTTTGAAGACATTTTAAAGCACCAATTAGCGTAATTAAGATGAAGACCTTTCAAATGGAAAAAGAGCACTTAAGTAATCCAGTCTTATTGGAAAAGTCAATAGGAATTGGATATTTAGCTCCATTAGGCTACTTTGAAAATTACTGTAAGAATCTATATTGAGTCTCATTTATCTGTATCTGGGAAGTGTTCAGGTATCAGCAGAAGCATGAAAAAGCATTTAAACATCCTTAGATTACAAACTTTTTAACTAGATATAAAACACATTATTTCATTTACTAGACACTCAGAAACTCAGTCTTCTGGTTTGGTGCTGACTCTGCATTGAGCTGAGGTACATCACTCACTATAATTTGCAGCTTCATTCTATCCTGCTACTTAGATTTTCCTTACATATCAGACACTTAACATACCAAAATACTGTCTGGCACTTCAAAAACTTAGAAAATAGTTGCATTTTCTAATGCATTAATTACCCACAGCACTTATTCTATAAATAAGACAAATATTTTTTTTTCCCAGTTAAAAAACAGACCAAAAATCTCTGGTTTATTCTGCACTACAGCATCAGGAAGTGTAAAGAGGTATGGATGAGGAGTACCTCTTAGAGTATTCCTGAATGCCTGCAAGCAGGAATGGTCTCCAACAGACCAGTAGAGATGATGTTAACAGAGAAAAGGATGCGACAAAGGCCAAGTTTCTCTCAGCTATGATTCCACATCAAATTCAGGGACTTCAAGTATTCCTAGGGGAATGTAAAGGTAGAAAAGCCTATCTTCTCTCATGTAATCAGGGTTTTTTTTTTGTTTAAACAGTTTTTTTTTTTGTTTAAAGAAGTCATACTTGTTTATACAAAGTTGTTTTGTTTAAACAAGTCATACTTGGCCCATTCACACTAGTGAGAAGAGAGAGTAATCGATACTATGCTGATAGTAGGGACAGAGAATATGCAGTGAGTAATGTTGGGGTAAATTAAAGGACACTGTTGAGTGTGGGTTATCTTTAAGGACTATGTTTGAGGCTGAGTTTTATTTTTCTGGCTCAACTGAAAAACTCTGTAGCTCTACACGAGAGCACAAAGATGGCAATGGCATTATTAGATGCCATGTCTTCTTTATGTGTCTCCACAGCCTAGAACTGTACATTAGAAAATTACAGGCAATACAAAACCATCTAAAACCAACAAAACCCTAGAAATACTGAAAACAAGAAAAAAAGACAAAAAGTATAAGTAAGTCACCAAAGACTAAAAAATAATAGAAAAACATCCTGAACTGGAGCACATGCAGCCTTCTGGCATAAATAGATTACAACTTTTAACACAGAAGTCTCTATCTTATGACTAGTACTGTGTGTTGCAGTGAAGAGTTTAGGGTCATTAACGAGAAGATAAAAAAACTCCACAACTATACAAGAGAAAAAATAATACCAAAGAAAAAAGATCCTTCATCACTGGAATGCATTTTTAAATGAGCTCCTCATTTCAGATCTAGAGCCAGGCAGCAAGGAGCTATATGTTTGCACAGCAAACCATACCATCCTTTCATTACATAGCTGCACGCTCTGATCTACAAATGAATATCTTGTATTTCCATTTTAAATGGGGAGAAAATGTTGCAAGGTTTCCACTGATCTCAATGAAACCAAGACTTTCAGCTTGTAACTGGCTCTATTATGTTTCTTTGAAATATTAACCTCCACAAAATAAACCCTAAGGCAAAACAGTTGCTAAGGTAGAACAAGTAGGTAAATTTCCTTCTTTTTAGGTAAAGGCACTTGTGATAACAGTTTCTGTGATTTTAGATGTCCAAATCACTTCCATCAACTGTCCATGTGGCTGCTTCAGAATGTGTCAGAGTTAAAGTGCATTTGAGGAAGGGAGGCCAGAGCTAATATTGTATTTGAGATAAGATTTTTTACAACAGCATACTGAATACATTCTACCATATAAAACCCTATAATTCATTAGACATTAAAACATTAGCTTTGCTTTTAAGATTGCTCCAAAGAATTTTGCACAGTTATTCTCCAGTTGTTGCTGACTGATTCTATGCATTCAGAATCTAAAGGCATATAAGAAGATTAAATCGTTTTACTTCTTCTAGTGTGCATGACTGCATTATTGAATAATCATTGCCTCTCTTCTCATGATAATTACTCATTTAAGGTATTCAAGTTCTTCTCAAGGTACTCAGCCTTTTTTATCTCTGTCTAGCCAAAATGTTTTTGACATGTGCAATTTTTTCCTGCTAAAATATTAGCAATTTTCCCCAGACTATTTATAGGCTAAACAGCACCATTCCTACTACTTCACCATGTGGAAAGAAATTGGTACCAAAAAAAAAAAAAGCCACAATCCTGAAAGTGTGGCAGCTGCAGGTTCTAAGAGTATAAAAACACGTACATGACATGTACCCGAATAGCAGATTTGCACAGTAGTAAAATACAGGACATGAGTTTATACTCTTTTCAAAATGAAGATAATAAATTAAATAAGAGGAAACCTGAGATAAATCTATATGACATATCAACAAGCACAGGCCACAAAGGAACAGCTCTGGCCTATCCGGCCTAGAGGTTTATAGCTGAACAAGAAATATTACAAAGACATTAACATTTTTCTCAAGTACTGAAGCTGCTTAAAAATGTTAAGTAGCAAAAAAATTTATTCTAAAAAATATGTTTTCTTATTTTAGCTTTGTAAAATATAGTCCTTAACAGAATATATTCTTTATTAAGACAGATTTAATGAATTTTTTTTTTCTTAAACTAGAAAGACATATAACATGGGTATGAATGCGACTTGGTAGCGTGACAGAACTAGAGGAACATCTGTTGCAGTCAAATCCACACAGTCAAATTTTGTGGAGGGAAATTTTTGACATGACATAGAAAATAAATAGATTTAACTAGGACTATACAAAACATAATTTTATCTCAACTGCCTGTGATTGAAGTCCTTGTGGTTAGAGGTGCTCTCAAGGCTGCCCTGTGTGACTCTGGGGCCAGAGGCCAGACACAAGCCATGCTGACTGGGAACTGCCACACATACAGCAAGTATGGGGATTAGTGCTTCAGATCGATGCATGGCAGAGATATCTGCCTTCCACAGTTCATAGCATCACCTTTCTCTTCCCTTTGTGACACACTGCCTGTATATTTTTAAATCTAACTTTTGTCTATTTTAATATTTACCCCCATTTTTCTAGGCTGGCGTCATAATCCTTGGTACTGTCATGGTGCATTCACTGCACCAGCTAATCCAGGTAGTGAAAGGTTAACTGTGTTAAATTTGTACAAGCAGATTATACTTAACCTCTGGGTTGAGGTATATGGATATTATCATGATGGAAAATTTACAAGATTTTTTACAGATATAGATGAAAGTTTATACATTTTTGCTTGTTGAGTACCCACATTATAAACAGTAAAAAACCTGAACAAACAAAACAATCCCTTTAATTTGTAATCAAAGAGGAAAAAATAACCTCTTTCCTATCATGTACTCTATGCTTTTTTCTGTTCAGTAGGTAAAATCTTTGAAGAAGAGAGGACAAATTTTACAAGAAGATTTCATGCTTCTGATCTGAGATGCTCATGTCTTTAAAGCCTAACCCATAAAGAGAAATAGAGCCTTCATTCATATAAGTGTTATATAGCCATATATAAACATCCATGTGAAAACATTACCAGCATATTTTTGGGAAGCTTTCAAACAATGCAAATGACAAGAAATGTAACAGTTTAAAATTAAAAGAAAAATAGTTGATAATTTCAAAACCATGCCCTTCTCAGAATTAAACACTGACGTTTATCTTCTCTCCAGAATTATAGATGAAGATTCATGAGTAGAAATTTTTAGGAACATTGTCATACTAGATGTTAAGTGGACACAAGAATGGATAGATTCAATAAAAATGCAATTTGATTTCCATTGCAGGGAAACTGGATAGAATTTTTATTACAACTCTTCCCAAATTAACAAATGAAGTAAGAGATGGGCATGAGCCAAAATCCAAGGCACAAACATGCTCCTAACAATGCTGACAATTCATATCTTTGCATCTAATTTTTATTTTTATTATGGATCAAATTAAAAAAAATCAGGATTTGAACATATGTCAGATGAAATTGTAGTCCTCTGCCAGACTTCAGGAATCCTACCACTGATTTTCCAAAGTCTGTAAATCGTCCAGAGACAGCCTGAACTTGGACACAACATAGTCAGAAAAAAAACCAACAACCAAAGATAATGAGCTCCACGAGCCTTGGACATTCAAGATACACAAGCCTCTGTAGTCAGAGGCAGGTGGGTGAAATGGTTACCTTTATAACTGGGTCCTTTTGAATGCGTGCCTCAAATGATGGAGTACCCTTTGCAGGTGCAATGACTGGTGTGCTTCTTGGGCAATGATCTAGAGGAAAGAGTATCTTTCCCAAGATCCTTATGGAAAGTTTTTGACTATCTAGACACAAACATTAAGGCAGATGTTTTAAAGACTTTTAAAACTCATAGAGTTTTCCAAACTAAATGTGTACTCCCTTTGGTTAGATAATTTTCAGATACAAGCTTAACCTTTGTCAGGTCTACTGAAAGTTGATTTTATTTGAAAGGTGACAACTATGTAATTCTTTTGTAAGGCTGACTAACACCCTTTGTAAATAAATTGGCTGTTGTATTTCTAATCAAATATATACTTAGAAGGTATTATAAAAAAATCACATTTTGCAAAGCTTTAACTCATCTAACTTGACAAAGTCATAACAAGATATTGACCCATTCTGCTTACTGAAAATGAAGTTTTCATGGTGCAATAAATATTCAATGAACTAAGAAGTGTTAGGAAGAAGAGGTGCTCAATCAAGGGACTAAAAAAGGAAAAAAAATCTAAGATCTAATTGCAATGTTGCTGATAACAACAAAAACACAGCTGAGCCCACAGAAGTACTGCAAACCTGACAATTAAGCTTTAATTATCTGATAAAACTCAACTCTGAAGTATCACTGCTTAGAATAAGAATATAACATTTCTGTATTCTCATGGTAAAATTGATGCCACTTTCAAGATACTGACAAAAATTCCTTATAGGAAGCATTTAATTTCTTGTCATCAGCAGTGTGAGGTCTGTTAAATAATTTAAATTTTCATTTTGGAAAGCCATACGTGCAATAATACTTTTTATCCTATGACAAGCTAGTAATCTACCACAGTGAAGGCACTATAAGTGCATGGATTATAATGTGATTTCCAAAGTCCCTGGTTGACCACTCCTGGACACATTCATGGCTTATAAGTGGTGGAGCAAGAGACCTGACATGAAATAGTTTCAATGCTAGGATTTTTTTAGAAAACAATGTTGGAAAGATAAATTTTTAAAAATATTTGGTCAATAACAAGTAAGAACAGGTTGGAGTTCTGCAGCTCTTCCACCTAATGCAAAATGCTACATAAACACTCCAGAAAAAAAACTGTGTCCATGAATTACCAACAGCTTCACACATTTCAAGCCCCAGTTTCTAGCCAGAATCTAACTATATTTATGCATTAAATATTAATATTTCTAGATGATGCCCTACCTTATTTTGCCTGCAAAATAAAGTTTTTGCAGTTTTACTTTTTCTTCTGCTGTGTTGGAGAAATCCCTAAGGACCAGCCCAGACAGTTTCACAGTCAGAGCCCCAGATACTCCCTAAGGTGGTAGATAATTAACGTGAATCAGAATTTACATTTCTTCTTCACCATGGGGCAAAATATTCTCTTTCCAGAGAATTTATTTCACATCTACAAGTATGGTATATTCTGGTGAGAGAGGAAAAATAGGAGTGGTATGGGTGGGGGAGACATATCCCCTTAAGTGGACCTCCAAGACAGTCTCCAAAAAGCCAGCTAATGCTCTGTGACCATAGAGGTTATCATCACTGGAAGACTTTTCCTCTAGGACCATTTGCCATGTGGAATGGGAATTGGATGCCTGTGGTTGTCCTGCTCGGTGGGTTGGCCCTGCAGGATGACTGGGCAGGCTTTGGGTGGGTTGTCCCTCTCACCCCTATGCTGAATTACTGCCTTGCTGCCTCATAAAGCTGCAGACAGCTGCATAGATCTGTTGTTCATATTTATGAGGAAGACTCCAATATACCTTCACACCAGTTGCACAGTACAGTCTAATAAAGATTCCCCTTATAGCAGAGATACATTTATTCCAAGATAGAAACCTGTCTATATCATGTCTATATCATGTGTAAGAGTTATGTATAAGAATTTTAGGAGCTGACCCAGCAGATCTGCAGGGAACACATTCCTCTTGATATTTTATGATAGTTCTCTAAACATTTAGACTTTTGCATAGAAGCTCCAGTGTACATGGTCAGTGCACCTGCATTCCTGCAGAACTAGGTCATAAATTCCTTCAGTCTCATTTAGCAAGGAATAGGTAAATTTAGAAAAGAAATGTATGGGAAACGCTTCCTCTCTGTGGTAAGCATGCACAGCTCTTCTAGACAGTAATTTGTCAGATGGCTGTGTTTGAATATGTGTGAGATTTAAATCTTTCTCGTTTTCGCAAGTCAGCAGTTTACTTTCTCTTTCCCAAATCACTGAAAGGATGAGATGGGGATATTTTCAACATCAACTTTCTGTGACTGTAGCAGTCAATACATACAAAGCACTAGGTATAGCTAATTATTTTTATTACATTTTTTATTTTTACTAGGAATAGTTTACAAATAACTCTAAAGCCATTAATGTATTTGGAGTGAAGAAAATTACCTTATTTATGTATTTTTTAAATTATCTTGCTTTGTTCTCCCCAATATATTTTCTTGGGTTCTTAAACTGAAAGAAATGAGTAGCATAAGTAAATTTACTATTTTTGCAATATTGTATAATGTTAATTCAATTTTTAGATTACAGGTAAACCACACAAGTCTAAACATATAGGTAATTTAAGAAATAAATTGCAAGACTATAATCAGAGGTATATAAATCATTCGCAAATCATCTTCTTGAAGGAGATGGTCACACTGTCACTGTACAAAGAGCCTCTGCATTTAATATTGGGCAAACTGGCTGTTACCATCCTTTTCCAGGCTATCAAATGCCTTGCAGCTAAGCTTGGAATTAGAAATGGTAGTGCTCCTAGTCCATTCAGCACAAAGAGCACGTCTATCTATGCCCTCTTTGCTTCCCTGGGCTCCATCGGTCTGTACCCATCTGTTAGAGCTTTTCTTGTCTTATATTTAGACTGTAATACCCTCTTGGGGAAGAGCAGCCTTTTTATCCTGTGTTAATTCAGCAACGGAGACAAGAGGGTCTTGACCCATAACTAGCATCCCAGGTGCTGCTGCAATAAAATTACTGGTAATGACTCTTTTTTTATGGTGTCAGCTGAAGAGTTAGAAACCTGTTTTGCAGTTTTATGTATTTGGAGTCCAAATCGGGCCAAAGAGGTCTTGAGCTACTATAGACAATACATTCATGTCTTCTTAAAGAAATAAGTATCCTCCTCCATGAGCAATACAGATCACTTTAAAATGAAAACTTTATTATTAAAATGCGCAAAAAATATCCCATAAAACAAAAGCTTGCAGAATGTCAGTTTTAAGGTTGCTAGCAAAACTTTGGGTCTGTATGTGTGCAGAGTGGCATAGTTGATAAATTAATCTCACCTGATGTTCTCACTTGCTCAGATTTCACCATCAAAGAAATACAGGCTTTTCAGTATTTCTTTTTTCAAAGAAATACAAGTTTTTCAGTACTTATGACAATTTCTCAGTCCTTAGAGTTAGTATATTTACAGATCTGACTCAGAATCTGCAAATAAATTTTCACGGAGGCAATGACAGTGGTAATCAATACCTTAAAATCTCTGTAAAAGAAAGTATCATTTATTTGCAGCAGCAAGATACCAAGAGAACTATATTTTTTATAAAAACAGTGCAATATGCTACACATAATTTCATACTGTCTAACTGTCAGCAATCTACAAGAATAGAGCTGTTTACTTCTAGACTCCTCTGTAAGAGTCCTCTCTGCTTTTTAAATCTGAGTAATGCAATAGGTGGTCCCTGACAGGTGGTACCTTTCCCTCTCCTGCCATCTTTGCCTCTCCAGAAATCATGCCAATTTTCAGCAGCTCCTACGTATTCAAATGCAGCCTCCCCAACTTAGTAAAACAGACACAGTAGCCTCAGCACATTAACTTTTGTAGCTCTAATTACAAATTAAAGGGTAATTGCAAAAAAAAGAAAAACCAAGCTAATTTCCATCTGACTAGCCTGCGTAATCGCACAGGAGATGATAATGACAGTATGGAGTTCAGTTTGGGTCAGTATAGACTGCTGCAGTCTACATGACATCCATTTCTCCTTGTCTTCTATATTAATAACACCCATGCTGGTTAGATAACAGCTAAGTATGTTACCTACAATCCGCTCCTTGCTTGCTCCATAGATTTTACAGTATCATCTAGGTCTTTTCCTCTGTCTTCTTATTTAAGGAGCCACTGTGTTGCTTTCTGGACCAGAACCCTGCTTCTGTCAGGCAGCAACATGATAAATGATATTAACACTTTGTTTGCTCTTGCCTTGTCTTAATTTTCAATCTACAACAAAAGTAACATTTTTCAGTATGTTTTTAGTTATATGTCGTCTGAATCAAGGAAGTTTAGATCCAAATCCATATTTGGCGTTTTTGAGGGGGAAATCAACCATAGGAGATATTTTACTCCAGAATATATCTAAACACAATAAAAACCCCAGGAATTTGCAATGTAATAAAGGCTTGATATAAAGAAAAAATAGAAAGTAAAGAAGAAAGGTGATGTCTTAATGGGAAAGCACAGTGCGTGTTTGAAGTTACAGCAGTTCTGAAATAATACACTTGTCTGCAGATCTCACAGGTCTTTTTGAAGTGCGTGACATAAGGGAATCCTAAGCATTAGCATTTTTATCTCTAGCCCTCTTAGATCTGACAGTGAAAAAACGATTTAGACTAATTAGGTATAATTATTGTTACAAAATAGGGCTTGTGTAAAACTTTGTGTGCTGCAGAATACCGTGACATACTCTTACAGCTTCACATTGGCTTGTTTTGCTGAAAGTTAAGCACCGTCACCTGAAAGTAGAAAAGGAGCACAAATATTTTCCAAGGTATGTAAAAATGAAAAAGAGTCTGAAAAGAATAATTTCTTCATTTTTATATGGAAATGATTTTCTATTCTGGCAGCAGAAAGCCCCTTCTGTTATCAAGCAACTGATCTGTTAAAGGGCAGGAAAAAAAAGACAAATAAATAGAAAATAGGAATATACACAAAGGACATTCCTAGATTAAAAATTTAAGGCATGCTTGGGCTATAGAAGAAAAGAAAAGCCATCTTAGTCATTTATGGGATGTGTCTGGAATGCAACATGGCATTTTAATTCCCTAGGATCTCTACCTATGTGATGGAGCGGAGAGGCAGTCCAACCAGATATTGAAGCAGCTGCTGAAAAGATTTTAAAATATATAACAATGGCTTTATGGGTTTTAAGTGGATTGAGATATTATAATTTGAACAGCCAAACCATGAGCTTTAAAAACAGAAGGAGAAATTTCTGAGAAATCCTAACAAAACTTCCTATGTGTAATAGACACTAATGTTTTAGCAAACTGGTACAAAGCTCTCCAAAGAGGGTAGTGCAACTCTAGAACAAGCTACCCAAAAGATGGAGTCCTCTCCAATCTTGTTAGTGGTCAGGAATTGAATGGACCAAGCAATGTCTGACCCAATATAGTGCATTTAATCCTGCTTCAACCAGCTGGCTGGTCTAAATAAATCCCAATGGTTCTCTCCAGCCAACACTCCAAGTACAGCAGTTAAGGGTTAAAAGACTCTGACGTAACTTCAAATTGATTGAGCAGGACTTTTATGCACAATATATTCAGCTTCCAATAAAAACTGCTTTGTAGAGTTAATGAATGATATGTAGGTAATCTATGTTAGACACAGCAGGACACTGTCAAATCTCAGGGACTTCATCCACACACCAGAATTTTACTTTTCAGTAATTTTGTCCAGAAGTTTTTTACTAGGTACAAAATCTTGAAAATATATTAATAGCTACATAAAAATCTCACATTCCCTTTTATAAGGTACTTTTGTACCTATTTTTTCAAGGGCTTCCAATCCAACAGGGTATCTTGGTCCTGGGGTATTTCATGATTGCTAAAATGGCCTAATCAGAAGGCAAAGTACAGTGTGTAAAGGAAAATACAGTTTAATCAAGGAACTGAGCCTGTAGAAAAGAACAGCAGGGAAGAATGGCAAAATAAAACTTACTAAGGCCCACAGCAGCTAAAATACAAATTGATGTTGCTCTAAATGCAAAGGAAATATTTCAATTCAGCTCAACAAATGATACTTTGGTTTCACACATCTGCATCTCAAAAACAGTGTTGTTTTTACAAAAAATACAAATTGAATAATTTCCATAAAATTAATATCTATGAATATTTTAAAATATAAATTTATATTTCATATCCTGACAAGGTCTGGTATACACAGGTCTGAAATGAGG
Organism: Cephalopterus ornatus; assembly: GCA_013396775.1. Classification (NCBI taxonomy): domain Eukaryota; kingdom Metazoa; phylum Chordata; class Aves; order Passeriformes; family Cotingidae; genus Cephalopterus; species Cephalopterus ornatus. The sequence goes on from VZRE01009168.1 coordinate 270,886, forward strand.
GCTGTTAATAAAGAAAACCTTTCCTAGAAAGTATATTAGTATATGGTTTATATTTAGTATATGCTTAACATATAAAACAGGCAGAAAAGTAGGTCCAGATTTTCAGGTAAGCCTTTACAAAACCTTCAACTTTAAGTATAGATCTTTACCATGTGCAGACAGATTTCCACTCATACTTCCAGCATATGTTCAGGTGATTACAGATTTGCGCACAAAACCTCCTTGTAGCAGTTAAATTTCGTTGTGTCTAATCTATCAGATTGACAGACACAGGAAATACTAATGTGCCTCTGTTTTTACTGCATTAAAATAGTGAAGAACTATGATTACCTGCAAATGGGATTTCTTCTTTAAAAGCTAGATGAACTTTCTCCTTATTTGTACTAATTCAAAAGTGTAACCTGATTAGATAAAACAAAAAGTTTTCTTTCATTAAGTTTCTTCAAATTAGGCCTCATATATGGTATTTTACACCAGAATTGTTTTAACCATTAAAGTAAGGTATCTGGCAGACTTTAAATAAATATATTTTGTTTGTACATTTGTTTGTATACAATAAAGGTGTTACTTTCACAGAGGAGTAAAACTCATGCGGATTAAAAAAAGACATTAAAAATATTTAAAGGCATTCCAATGATAGATATTCCAGGATTAAAAATTTCTGTTTCAGTTGCCTTAGAGTACTTCATCACTATATAATGCTTCAGTACTTTGGTACATCCTTGTCTTTTTCAAAGTATGTTCAATGTAGTAAGTACTGTTTGTAAATCATTCATTTGTAAGATGAGTGGTTTGAAAAGTTTCGTAGCTTCAAAGTAATTTTTTTGTTTTGGTTTCCCAGTTTATTCCTATTCATTATTTCTGTATGACACTCCAGGGGCTAATTATTTCATATAGTACTGCACAAAATAACCCAAATTAGTTGGCTAAGGCTTTCAGATACTGATACCCCAAGGTACTTCACAAGAGTGGTAGCTATCAACCATTTCCTTCTTGTATTAATTAGAAGTGAATTTTCAGCCCTGCTTCCCACAAACACAATGGACAGGTGAGTATACACGTATTTCTATTCCACACAGCAATGGACCTTCAATACAGGTACCCCAGGTCAACAGAGCACTTATTTATTTTATATATATCTATATAAATCTATATCTATAGATATATATAGATATATAAAATTTATTCCACTAAACTGAAGATGCCAGCACTCATGCATGACAAAACTATATTTTTAAAATTATTTTTCTTAAAGACACCTCTTAAAAACCAGGAACATGTTCCGTTATTACTAATGACAAAAAAATGAAGAAAACTGAGAATCAAAAATGTAATGAAGCAGACTGGAAGAGAAATTAAAATTAAACATTCAGGTACAGAGATGACAGATTGAAATGAACAGTTGATCATTGCTGATGAGTGATGCCCTGTGTGATGTAGTCAGCACGACGTTCTTTCCTGGTCTGTGCCAGGATTCATAAATTTACACGTCAGTTCTAACCTGATGGATGTGTGTGTTTAGAGCAGTGAAACTGGACCAATATTTTATAGTAGAACAGTTTTCTTGGCAAAGACACTTGGAAATTTACAAGTACTCTTTCTGCCAGTAAAGAGGATTCATTTAGTTCTTCTAGTGCACAAAAAAACCCTGAACTGCTGTTCCTACCAAAGAAGAGCAGGGAGTGCAGGGCACCTGTACCGAACCTTGCCATCTGCCAGATAGCACGAGAACAGGTGCCAGCTGCAGCCTTTCCCAAGGCTCCAGTTGTAGTTCATTAGTACCAGCTTTTCATAAGCTGAACATTTGTTGAAATTACTGGAAGCTGTTCTGATGTAGGTCCAGGCTCAAACTCCTGAAGGTAGGTCTGGAATACAGAAGTAGGTACATGTACCTACATGCACCAAACACATCATCCGTGTCCAAAAACTGATCATAATCTCAGTTTTCATATTTTTTTAAAACTAAGTTCCTGGTTGCCAATGTTGCCAAGAATATGTTGAAATTATGAGCCTCAGAGGGTTCAAAAGCAGACTGGCAATCAGATATTTTAAAAATCTCATTATTTTTCATACTTCTCTTTGTTTTGGTTTTTAAATGCTTAATTTAGTAAAAATTTCTCACATCACACTCAAACCCAATTTTTTTAATTCTTTAGCAGAGGAGACAAAGCTAAAATGATCTGAGATCACTAATAAAATTCATATACAAAAAACCAAAAGTAAACACCAAACCTCTGTCTCAGCTCTGATACCAACTCGTTTGTTGTGTCTAGCCATTTAAGTCATTACACTCCTTTGCAAAAACATTAATATCTACCTGCTTCTAGAGTACATTATAAGGTGCAACACAATCTGAAAATACTAAGAGTCAAAAGTTAGATAATTATTGCTGTAACAAATTATGTATTGATCAAAAATGGACATAATGACACTGACTTTTCCAATATGATTTCTGGTGTTATTTACCCCATGGTTATGCTGGATCCAAGAGCACCAGAAACTTATTTAAATCACTGACATACATTATTTGATGAAGAACTACCAGATACATGTACCTAAAAATAATTTTTCTTCTGAAAAGAGGATAGCCAGAGTTTTGACCTGAATAAATATACCAATGTCGTAAGTATCTTTTGTCAAGGTTGTGCTTAAATCTGTACCTTCAGAATTCCTGGCAAGATTGCTCAACAATTGCCTCAGGTTCCTTAGAATAAACTTGGAAAAAAGTTCCTAGCACTAAAACTTCCCAAGCTGTTGAAACTCAAGAGAATTTCAGGGCAATGTCTCTCTTAAAGGATATTCCAATGATGCTGACTTCAGTCTTCTGACGAGACCGAAGCTACCTGGGGACCACAAAGGGCAGAATTTAGGAACACAAGCTCAAGAATGTAACCTAAAGTTTGCATCTAAGACATGACACCTACATTTTGGGCAATCCATTTCAGCCAACTTTGACATCAGGCCAGAAGTGCCACTATCTTTACATGATTAAGATACTTGGGGATTCTCTCCTACCTTCACCCAGTGGAGATCCTTTCTTATCCCTTATGCCACCTTATCCCTGCATCTAAATTCTCTCTACGTCTCAGTGGGGAAGATATTTGTGAACTTGGGCTGTTCACTTCAGCCCAACATGAGGTGAAGGCACAACCCTATTTTCAAGATTTCGTACTGGCACCACTCAGGTACTGTGAACCTTATTCTGTACCTAACTCTGCCACTGAGAGCTAATTGAGGGTGTTCACTCGAAGTCAGCATCCTTTTAAAGGCTCACACTACCAGTGTGTGATGAACAAATTTTGTGGGGGAAGTTTTGTATTGCGGAGCATGTGAAACTACAGTGGTTCGGTCACAATAGAATTCTTGTTTTCAAAAGTGCTGCAAAGTATAAAACTAATAGAAAATGAGCAAAAACCTGAGATGAGAGTGGAGGTATTACACTGAAATAAAGATGTAAATAGCAAAAGAACACTACCTTTTACAGACCCAATTTTAAAGCTTCTCCCAAAGTAAACACATATATTTTGCTTTCTATAAAAACACAGGTGGTTTTTTTTTTAGTGTATTTTACATTGATAACAACACCTCCATAGTGAGAATGTTGTGTTACTGCAGATGGACTAACAAAAAGTTGCAGCTAAATTTCTGATGGACAGGAAGAATTTTTTGGTTTTGAGACAATGACACAAATTTTACCTGACAGCTTTAACTACCTAAGGGAGCCACTATCCTGACTCTTGGCCCTCTCCTAATCTCCTCATTACACTCAAGACATCTGAGTTTCAACAGCTCACATGGTTCTCACAGAATGAATACCTTCAGCATTATGAAATATTTTCAATATTATCTGTTCCCTGCAGAGACAGAATCTAATGCCAGTTAAACTATAGAAATGAGAACCAATCCTAAAGTGTTAGGATCAGCTGGAAATCTCTACATGGTCTAGCCTCTACTCCATATCAGGTAACAGAAAATTAATCTTATTTTGACAGGTTGCTGAAAATCATTCCATGACTCAGGGAGACATCTCTTTCACCAATGAGAACAAATAAGCAGAACATGGTGTAATGTAACAGAGAGAGACCTGAAAATGCTAAAAGGGAAAAGCAGGACAAGAACTCTACACTGTCTCAGGTGGGTGGGAATGACCCATCCAGGATTTATATCTTTTATCAGACATTAGAGTCAAGCTGATGCACATGTTTCCTGAGATGGGAGAACTTGCTGAGGTAAAGGCTTCTAGCTCTGAAAACAGTGCCCATACTGCTCATCTTCCAAATAATTCAGTTAAATGTGGCAATACTAGAGCTACGCAACAGATCCAGATTTTAACATTATGCTACATTGCTATAAGACCCAGTACCATCCCATCATGATAGTTCATGAACAATATTCCCAGACACTACATCTTTCTCATTTTGCAACCACATGGCTAAATTTGTGAAAGTAACCCTGTTTTTATGTTATTTGCAACGGGAATATTGCCTGAATAAGGACAAAAAGTGAAATAAAGCCTTACAATTAGGTCCAGCAAGAACAAAGCAAATACCATTTTCAGTCCTGAGTGTTTTCACAGGAAGAACTTTATCACTCCCATTGCCCCAATACAAATGCAAATTAAGCATCTAATTTGTTTAAATTAGCCAGAGAAATAGATACAGAGAAGCAAATGCTGCTCCCACTAAATTCAGTGTCTATATGGGGCTATGGTGCATATCTGATGGCACAGCAAGGTTCAAAGTATTATGTTAACAGTACTGCAGCTTTAAAATATTTGCTTCAAGTGTCAGCAAACCTCATTCTTGTAATCTGTGTCGCAGCGTTTCTGAGGAAGCACTAAACAGAGTAAGGAGGTTGCTAAAAGCTTTTTCTCCCTCTGCCTCTTCCTCCCGGCCTGTACCTCTCCCTACCCCCCCAAAAAAAAAATAGCAGCAAGCATAAAAAGCAAATTAATCTTCTTTTCATTCCAGGCATCATTTTCCTTTCTTAGAATAAACCCATTGCTCTATTTCAGCTGTTGTATACATTGCACCATCCATTCTCAGTGCACCAGTTGTTCAGGTGCACATCATCTGAGACACTCCAGTGAAGAATCAAAAGTAGAGATTCCAAAGAGGGGGCACATTTCTTTAAATGAAAAATAGTACATGATTTATAACTTTTGCATTGTATTTTTTAATGTTGTCAATTAGAAAGCCTCTTAATGGCTGGAATAAACTTTGTATAAGATGTATTGATTGAAACTGGAGTCTCGAGTTTTGGTATTAATGTCTCAAAATTAAAAGTTAAAAAATTAAAATCTATAAATATAAGACTTAGGATCTATTTTACTGCTTTGTCTGCAGTAAAACGTCTCTTTTACATGCCCTCCAAAAATTTTCAGTTGAGGTCTTCCTTCAGAAGAACTGAATATCCTCAGTGTCTTACAGTAAGTAAGTACCTTACTTATACTCCAAGCAAGATTTCTTCTGTGCACATTCTTTGCTTATGATTTATTATTATCTGCAGATCTCATTTTCTTTCCTTAATCACTCATACTCTAAATCATACTTACCATTCTCCCCTCAACATATCACTTATGTGGATGCTGTGAGGTGTAATGAACTTGCCATTGGAAGTTTTCTTAAGGTGAAAGGAAAGTCTAGCTACATATAATCAGCTGTGTATCACCAGAGTAGCAAAAGATACAGGACACAGAGGGCCAAGACTTAATTTCATTGTCTTTCACCAGCAAGTATTTTGCATGTGGAGAGCAATAAAATTTGCTCTGATTGAAAAAATTACATAATCCAATTTTTCTGCTCATATATGTGTCACATAGGCTTATACAGAAATTTCATCAGTTCTGAAGTGGTCTTTGCAAAACAGTAGCTTCATGCCAGATATCTGGAGTTTTTTGAGCTCTTTTCTTAAAACCATTTTCTAATACTTTAACATTTTAAAACTGTTTCACTTAAAAAAAAAACAAAAATCAAAAACAAGCAAACAAGAAACTCCAAACAAATCCCCAAAGCCATAAATTATTTAACTTACAACTTTAGAAATAACCATTCTGACAGATACAGAACTAATATCTGTAAGAGCTTTGCAGGAGTCATTACAGTGTATTTTTTATTATACATTTATAGCATCTAAATATTTTAGAGACTATCTACAAATAGAACAAGTTTCCAGGCAAAAATGTAAACTCACAGTATTGGAAAACAACCAAAACAAAATCATGCTGTAAACCCAGTGGTGAAGCCCTTCCAGGTAGGAGGGTAAAGTCTGAGAGTACACACTGGTAAGAAGTACCATGGCCCATCCAATGTGGAGGTGCCCTGCCTGCAGCTGCCGAGGGAGTGTCACTGAGTCTCACAGGACAGGATGAGCTAATGGTGAGGGGCTCTTAAGGAGCAGTTCCTTCCTGGGAAGCCCACTAGAAGATAATCAGTGTATGATAACCCAGATACAAAACTCTTCACTGAGACACAAATGGGACTCCTGGGAAATGTCTCTGTTCCAGTTACACTGGGATTGCTTCTGATGAGGTTATTGGGACATTTTCCTATTACTGCCCATGCCCAAGAAAGGACAAAACTGATTGGTGAAAGCTAATGTTTTCATAGCAATAAATGGCGAGAGCTCCAGGGTATATGAAGAGAGTTTTATAACTGTGGCCTTGACCTGGGGAAAAGGGAGCATGGGGAGCACAGCCAGCAGCCCTACCTGGGGAGCAAGGATGCAACCCACCATCATCATTTGGACTGCAATGAATGCTTTGAAATCAGCTATTTTTTGTGGCCTATATAAGCTGACAATGTGTCTTCATATATTCTTCCCACTAGAGAGAATTATTTATTATTATTATTACTATTATTATTATTATCTGGATTTGTTTCTCTGTTTGCAGTATTTGACCAATTTTTGCACAGTGGGCTTTCTTTGTATGTTCTCCCCTGCAGCTGCAGTCTTTTCTTTGAGAGGTTTGCACTCCATGAGGATTTCAGCAGCAGGTCACAGACCCGGTTTACAAAGGGAAAGAGAAGTAAACAACTAACTAGAAGAATAAGAAACTCCACAAAGCTTTAAGTACCCTATGGAAAAAATAGAGACATGTTTTTCTTGGACTTTATTTCTTCTTTTCCTCTTCCTGACCTAGCATCCTCACCTCTCTGAGGTCAAGCACCTTTAACATGCTTGTTGTTTTTCCTTCAGATTTATTCTTACTAGATGATTTAGACAGATGCTAATGGGGTTAAGAGAAAAGAAATCAAAAGAGATAAGAATAGAACAACTGCAGTTTGAATGCACGTCACTGAGCCTTTGGCCACGGGTGTTTGTATTATTCCCCCCCCCCAAATATTTTTTCTGTTGGGAAACTGCCTGACCATTAGACAATCTGCTTATGAAAGACACACATGCATTCTTTTTCTCTCACAGATAACTTACATATTAGAATTTATGTGTATGCTTTTTAATCACATCTTACATATCTAACAGCATAAAGAAACTAGCCAGGGTTCCCTTCTCCAGTTAATTTGATTGCTGACTTGATTTAGTCTCCTTCTTCGGTGAATAGATTAGGCTAAAGGTAAATACAGGTGGAATTAAAAAGATAGACTACAAGGAATCAAAAAGAAAAGGGAGGAAAGGGGGTTCTTGATATTGATGTGGCATCTGAAAAAGACAGCAAAAGAAATGTGCCTTTAGAGTAAAGTCAGAATGACCCATGTGGGAAGATGTCGAGTCTCAGCTGTTGCACTAGTGGGTAACACCTGCTAGAGTGTATGAGTACCTGGTGGTGTCAGGCTCCTATACATGTGGATACAACTTCTATAAATAATAATAAACCTTTAACAAAAAAGAGAAAGCTTAAAATCTAAGGAGCCAGTATGGAACACCCAATTAAAGCAGAATGAAGGCTGGGGTAGAAAACATTGGACCAAAACTGAGCATCCCCAAACCATCTCTCCATTGATAAACACCTCATCTGCTCTGCAAAAGAGCATAACCTGCAAACCAGCTAAACAATGTTCCAAAGGGAGTTTTTAACTTGAAGACATTTCAGGGCCTATCTGATTTAATGTATAGGAAGGAATAGTCAACACACTTGAGGGAATGCCTCTGTTGACAAATTTTCCTAATTCGCAAAACCCATGAACTTTCTCATCTATTCTTTTACACAGTCTGTCTAGTCCTTTCCTATCCAGACCCTTAATTTTCAAAACTTTGAATCACTCTTAAAGATTTCATTGTTTTTTATTTTTGCCAATTTCATTTTAACCCTCTTTTTCAAACTGACCCAAGATCTAGAGCGCCAATCTCTTCCTTTTTTTCTACAGACAGCACTAAAAAATTGTGTAAGATTGAACAAACTCCAAAATCCTGAGTGACTTATACATGTGCTTTTACATATTTCCATACATGTATGGATAAATACAGGTGTATATGTGTATGTAGGATGGAAGAACTTACCAATGTCCCAGGTAAGCGGGTTATTCTGTTCCATCTCCCTTTTCCCTATGACATACCAAATACAGGCCATCCAGTGAGCAAGCAAGGCAAACATGGACATGAGAAGCGTGAGAACGATTGTGCTGTGCTGGGAGTAGCGATCCAGCTTCTGAAGGAGACGCAAGAGGCGGAGCAACCGCACTGTCTTTAGAAGGTGGACAAGGGAAACCTAGGAGAAGATGGAAAGAAAAAAACTTGTCAGTAGCTTACTTCTACCACACAGGTCTCTTGCTTCAGTGAAAGGAAATTCAAAAGCTCTATGAAATTTTGCCCGCTCTTCATTCAGTTACGTAGCTACTGGACTAAATCTTATGACAGCAGAGAATAGCAAATAAGATGCTTGAAAAAATGTGTTTAATTTTGATGTGTAAATATATAATGACTATTCCTGATTTAAATCAAACAAACTTGAAATATCAAGAGATCTTCCCATTTATTTTTTAATACAGTCTTCTTTCACATTTAGCTTAAAAATTTGTGTTTGTGAAAAATGTATTCTTCCCAGCTCTAGAAGAGAAATATAACTGTCAAACTGACCAATGTTCATTTGACTGTAATACGAAACCACAAAATAAATATATCCAAGCACACAATGATTTTCAGTTTCTTCTAACAGTAGACCTAACTGAAATATGTATGAGATGAAACCACTTTATAATTTAGCCTGGAAGAGACGATAACATATATTTTGCAGAACAAGGAAGCAGAGAAGTTAGAGAAGACTCAGATTTGTTCTTCTGTTTTAAACCTGTGTTCACAGTCCTGGGCATATTTTAGTGCTCTGTATTAAGCTGCAGCCCAAAAAAGCTTGCATTAAAACTTCTAATACCACTTTTTAAATTCCTTAGCTGAAATATTATCACCTTTCAAGTTTTTTTGGCAAAAGCAGCACCTAATCTGCTCAGCACTGTAAGTATACATCAGTTTATGAAGTGTATGGGCCTGGGCCTTGGCCTTGGAGGAGTTTCAGCACAAAGCAAGCAGTCTCTGGATGACCCCATCCCCGCCAGAGCATCCTGCAACCCACATCCACACCAGAGTGTGCACAGCTCCCAGTTTTGCATGGTATGTATTTGGCTCATGTTTCAGCTGTTGGGTTAGCAAAAAATATACAGATTAGGATCCAAATACTTCTATTTTTTAAGATTAAATAGCCATAATTTTCATTAACAGTAAGCTGCTTTTTTCCCCTTTATTAATGAGACATTAGGATTAATGCCTACTAGTATCCTGGCTGAGACAGGATACGTGCATCAGTTAGAAAAACAACATCAGACTTGACATGTCTTCCCACAGCCCTCCCAGAGCACAGTAATGAGCTCTCTGAAAAGAAAGTCTAAAAGCACAGTTCAATCAATATCCATTTGCTTTTGCTAATCCAGAATAACCTGAAGCCCAACCTTTCTGTTTCTGTTACCAAAACTAATAATCTGAAATCTAAATTTTATAGGTGTACATTCACTAACAGCTAGGTCCGAGATGGCTAATAAATTCTGCAACATGGGGTATATTTTATGTATTCGAGGACTTAACAACTCATTGATTTTATTCCAGTCTCAGGATTTAAGAAGATGTGAAATCTGAAAAGAAGAAAATAAAAAAATCTACAAACTTTTTTTTTTGTGGTTACTACAGTTTTGACAATGCATAAGTAATTCTCCCACGAGCTTCTTCAGTATTTACTGCCCATTTTTTAATGTTTTTTTCTCAAGAACCTTTGCATTTTTTCTCATGTACATAGCAGGGAAAAAAAGAAAAGCAACAAAAACATGACATTTTTTAAAAATACTTTGAAGTTCACTGCTGCAGAGTAAGATCTGACATTGGAGCATACAAACATTTAAAAAGTCTTATCTTCTTGCATTTTTCTCCATCTTATGTCATCCACAGTGTCAGGGAATTAGTTATGTCTGTGGTCATAAGCCTAAGAACATCTGCAAAGTTATATACAATCATATAACTTTTAAGTTATAACTATTCTATGAATGATACACAACTATACCCACTGCCTCTGTTTCTGTGGTAATTCATTTCCCAAAGTCCCATTTCTTCTCTTTTACCAGCTTGTTTGAACCAAACAGGTTCTCATAACATAATGCACCTAAACATGCGCTCATAACGTAAATGGGTCCCTCTTCATCACTGACTCTTCAAGGTGTTGTGCCAATATATAAACGTGTGTAAAATGATTGTATATATAATGATTGTATATGTGCTATGGCATACACATTGGATCCTTCATCTTTAGACGGGAGCCTATGTTCTACCATATCACAACCAAATAATGATAACTTAGGTGAAATTATTTTTTTCTTACATTCCTACAAATAAAAAATTACAAAAGGACTGTTACAGTGTGCCCTGACTGTTACCAGTTTTGCCTAAATTCTGACCATTTTTGTTAAGCTACAGAATGCTAGTAGACATAAAGACAGTGAATCATATACCATAATATTCTTTTTAAAGTTCATTTTAAGGCTGAAGGACTGCCTCATTTCAAAATAATTCCTAGTATAAATTTGAATACAGGTGTAATTAATCATATGTTATTACACTGAATTTTCTCATTAGTCATGCCAAACACTTGTCTGGTATTGTGTCCAATATGTCACTGGAAGATCTAAAATGCCATCAGGCAGCTTCTTTTTCTCTGCCACAAATTTAGAAAGACAAAATGAGGAGTCAGCACTCATACTTGTGCCTGCATAGATCTTGCTTTGCCCACAGATATAAAATCATCAAAATTTTCCATTTTGTTAATCCTTTTCGACTAGCTGGGTTAACCTTTTTTTGTCAAAATGACAGGGACAAAATTTTATCTGAGACTACACAAACTCCATCAGCATAGTCCTGAGAAGTACTGAGAAATAAAGTTGCTACAAACCACTGATTAAATTCTCTGCTTGGAAGAATCATCTCCTACATAAAAAATGAATTAATAAGGAAACATGAATTTTTTACCATTTTTGTCCACCTGATTAGTTGGTTTTTTCTCGAAAAATTATACTCTTGGTCTATAACCATCAATTGATACTCAGAAAGGAGCAAATTCAATCATTATAACTAGCGCTTAATGGCCTGTTTTTCACTTTGGCAACATTTGACAACACATTTCCACAAATTAAGGGATCCTTTATGTTAGGTGAACACAAGGATGGAAGGAACTGGGCTCTCGGCATGCTCTGAGGTTAAGCAGGAATGTGCCCGTGGTCTCAGACCTCCAAAGGGTCCCAGATGTAGTGGTAGGGCAGAATCCCTCCAAGGTGTAAAGGCAGTAGAGCCAACTCATACAGTTTCACTCTTTTTTTTCTTTCAAAATGTATCCAAAGATAGCAAAAGACTCCACAGCATTTACATGCACTCTGGCTCCATCAGTCTCCAACTGGAGTATGACATATATGTGCCATACATACAGAGGTATGTATGGCACTATACCTAGAGCTTCCCTAAAGGTTTGGCCTTTGTGCCGGGGCCTGAACGGCAAAGGAGTGAGATGCTCCCTGATGCCCTTTCTCACCGTTCTGTTGAGGCAACATCTGAAAGTCGATGAAGTGAAAATCTGAGAACAGACATGAGGAAATGGCTTATTAAATCATAAAGTCTGAAAACAGCAGAATGTGATTAACACCTCCCCCCGTTCCTGAAACAGTCAATAGTGATTGTTGTCTTGAGGACTATATTAACAGTTGCCAAGTCTTGTCATGATAGGAAATAGGATATGGTAAGGTTCTGTGTTCCCATGGAGGAATCACATAGAGAACAAACAATGGAGTTTGCTGGGGTGAATGCAGGGTGCAGACTCCAAAATTCTGGATTTGCTCTCAATTACCAGAGGGTAAAGAGGGTTGGCCCTTGGCTCTCTACTCCGAGGGGGTCTTTACCATATAGCAGTTAGTTACCAAAGCTGGGCCACATCCAATGAAGGAAGCAGATTGTACCCTGCAAAAATTTTTAACAAGGTGTTTAACCTCTTGGAGCATTCAGGAAGCTACCTCTGTCAGTCAATGTTAATTTTAAAATCAACATGGCTATATATCATTTATTATTTGGGGCTTAGTGCTAACATTCACTACTCTCAGGGGGCAGTTCAATGTCCCCAGATATTCTTAATCACCGTATTAGAGATCTTATTAAAGGAAAAGGTTTAAAGTACAACAGTCAGGAGATGTGTATTAATCATATTATCGTAGCATTTTTAAAAATATGACATTTTAACTGTAAAAATAATTATTGGATAATACTTTTCCAGAATTAACTACAGAAAGCATATCAGTTCTTCCAGTGGAGAACAAAACAAAGATGGGATTTTTGGTTGTTTTGTTTGTTTGTTTTGCTTTGGGGTTTTGTTGGGTTCTGTTTGGGTCTTTTTACTTTTCTCCTTGAAGGAAAGGGTAAACATGATTCATTTAATGAAAAATTCTTAATAGGAATTAAACCAACAGAGTTATGCTAGCTGTTTGGTTTTAATGTAAGGGATAAACTGAGATAGTAATGTATTTAAATAGGTTACCCACTGGTTATAAAAAAACAGTGATTGAACAATGTGGAACCATTAACTGTCTGGTTTTAAGAGCTACTGCACTATCATCAGATTCATGGTTCTTAAAGTAACAAATAGAATGAAAAGGAAGTTCATCAGCAGAAATAGAACTAAATAAAATTAAACATGATACCTGACATGGGAGCCTCCTGACTAGTGTCTTTCTATGCAGGTTTTTTTTTTTCTGATATATGTCTATCCTACCACCTATGTGCTTGCCTGTAACTCCCATTTAATGAAATTGAGATTAAGCACATCTCCTTAAGAAAGATGAAAATTCTGAGCTCTAGAAAGTGGACAGTTAAAAACCTTAGTCTCTTATGGCAGAAGTCCACAAAATTAAGCAACCTCTTTAGCCAAAGTTTTTTAATAAAAATTAAACTTTCTGATTTGGAGAGGGAGGGGTTTTTGGTTATTTGGGGGAGATTGTTGGTTTCCTTGTTTGTTGTAATTTTGTTTAGTAGATTCTTACTCTATTAAATCTAGCAGGGCTAACAGAAGAAAAAACTTTATCTTAGCATGAGTAATCCAACACAAACGTAACACATCATGATGATTGTGACATCAGTTGATTGTTAGAACAAACATTTTTCAAAGTAGATTAAGCCCTTTGTCACCACATTTCTGAAAAAGATGAGTTGAAACCAAAGTCAAAGTTAGTGACAATTGTAAACAATAGGTGTTAGAAGACACAAAAAATTGATAATCATGCTGTAATTTTTGCATTAGAATGCCCAGAGGTAAAAAGAAAGAAGATTCCTGGCTGAGTAAAATGCTGACCATGCTGACTATACCAATGATTTACTTTACCACAGTAAAAATTTATGAGTCTTGAAAAATTAAGGACTGAATTTATGCAGCATAAAGGAGCAAAAGCCATGTTTGGGTATTAAACATGAAGCTAACATAGGTTCAGCTGTTTACAAAGTAAGGATAATTGAATTAAAAAATAGGTACATCCAAGATGAAAATACACCACAAAGCTGAAAAAGACATCAAGATATTTTAGTTCATTATGTTTTAGTTTCCAGATCTGGGAAAAAAAACCCAAAACACATCAAGAAACCCCTCTTGAAAAGAAAAGAACAATTAAAAAGGCAGGTTAGTACTTACCACAGTGACATTGAAAGCATAAAGAAGATCAAAAGGGAGTGCAGCAATTAAATCAATGATGAACCACGTAGTCACGTAGTGGATACAAATAGATCTTGCTTCAAATATAACTTGGCCAGACTTGCTGACATATGTTGTTCGGAAATTTAAAATAATATCTGCTTGACAAAGAAGGAACAGAATCAGAAACAGTGATTTCTTGATTCCTGGGAGATAACACCAGGAATCCAGCATAACGCGGATTGTTTTTCTTATGCATGACGAATATCAGATGAAGAATCTAATACAGAAACAACAAACCCATAGTGGTAAGAGATCCACATACAGAGAGTTAAACAAATTGACGCATGATTCTTTGCAAGGAGTAAATAGAACATCTAAAACATTTATAACTCACTGATTTGAAAGAGAGCTTGAATTAAAAAACACCACCCACACTCGTTGCTCTTTAAATTGTACCAGATATTGGTATTTTTCTTAATGAAAAATGAAACTGACTTCGGCCCATAAAATTTATTTACATTTCTTTTGAAATGAAAAATCATTCCTTATTTTATTTTAAAAGTGTAATTAAAACTCTTTTAGTGATAACTGTGCAGCACAGAGGACAAATGTCATCCTCAAGGATAACTGTTTGTTTATCAACTGAAAACTGCTGAACACACTTGACCAAAAGGCTTTTGGGCTATGGCAGAGACCACAAAAGTGATATGAATTTCTTGGTGGCTTGTGCATTTTGTATGTTCCTATCTAGCATTCCAGGATGAATGTCTTTCAACATGAGATATACTTTTGACGTGTCTTGCCAAAACACATTAAAACTCAAAGAAAAGCTCAGGTCTTGACAACAGAGTCTCAATTATTTTCATGTCCTACAAGACAAAGACTATAATCTATCCTCAAGCTATGCACCCTGTTTCTACTAACATTAGTGAGAACTACTTGTACAACTTCTGCAATGTCAGAAAAGAGTGCAGTCAACCATTAAGGTTGGTGTTTCACAGCAAGACAGCTTTAGGGAAAAAAAAGATTGATTTGCATTTCTCCCTCCACATTCTTTAGGTAGGCTACACTAACACTGAATAAAGTAAGATCTTCAAATGTGTTAGCCCTAATATGCAAGAAGCCAGGTAACAATTTTTTTCCCCCACTGAGGGCAAAGAGGAGAAGCAGAGAGAGATTCAGCACACAGAGAGGATCATGTTGGATCATTCCTTTGGGGTGTCAGGAAAGATTTCTTTAGGATGCATTTTGATCAAATGCCCAGTTCTGGATATGGAAAATAATTACTTTCCAGGTTTCACTAGCAGAAACTTTTCATGCTGTCTTCTGCAGTTTGAAGCTAGACAGTCTGCTATAATCATTTGACATACTAGTTAGCCTGTATACTGCTAGTAGTGAACCTACTATATTTTTAACAATTTGATATCTGCCATTCCCTACCTTTGACCTAGTAGAATTGGATGTTCTTAACAAATGAAATGTTTGGGGGAATTCTCATTTTGCACAGTGTTGATCCTGGAAATTCTTTAGGTTTAGTGCAAAGCCTTAGCATAAAGTGACTGACACACATATTCAAGGCTATCTAGTTCCATGGACTGAGGTATGGCAGGTTCATGCTTTAAGAACTACTGTTTTAATTCAACTAAATCCTCAGGCTGAACAGAACACATAAGTAAAATCAGGGATATAAAAATTTTAGATTACCTCATGAAGAAGTCTCAACTGGCTCTGCACTTTTAAAGCTACAAAAATGTTATGAAATTTTCAATAACACAGTTATCATGGGAAAATAGCATAATTTTATATTGTTCATAATGACAAAGGGGTCAGGTTAACTCCACAGGTGCTTCATAGAGATTTGCAGATGGTAGCACCATTCACATACAGAACTACTTCATGCAGATTTGCTTGATAGAGGTAAGAAGGACATGGACATTTACATCACTAGTAATTTGAAACTTCTCATTTTCAGCATTTTCTCAGAAACTCCAAAGTGTAGTTATCAAAGTCAGAAAAAGGATTTGTTTACTTATTGCACATTAGCATTTGTGGAACAACTAAAACTTTAACAGAAAAGGAGATAAATTCTTGCTTTAAATTCCCTTAAGACATCCAGTACACCAATATGCACTGCAATTCACTGTTCAAGATTGAAGAGATTAGAGGTTTTTCTGCACTGTACCCCTTTCTGCCTTCTTATCAAAGCAATTTAGGACAACAGTGTCAGATAACAGTTATACATATATGTAACATTGAATAGGAAAGGGTAAGTGCTTTTTCCTCCATCCAACTTATTAGATAAAAGCCCATAGGGGGGGAAGTGTGATCCATCTTGTATTTCTTGACAGCTTTCAGAGCTACACACTTGAGTGTAAACAGTTTCTTTAGGGCAACCTTATCTACAGTTTAACTGCTGTGCTAAAGTACTTATTGAGAAAGCTGTAAAGGAAAAAAAACAACAGAACTCCTGAGTCAAGCAACTTCTAAGAGCACAACAAAATCTTTAATACAAATTTAGAGGCTTTAAGAAAGGCCCTTAAGTTGTGTCTAAACATGACTACCATGATCTCTTTTTTTTTCCAGAGATTTTTACTGTGCTTAGCATAGATACACCTTGTGTACTACCTTTATGTTAAACACTCATGTATCTTAAGCCAGTTAGGATCTCTTCCTTCCCCGCTCACTGCTGTGCAGGTGAGCCTGCCTGGACCTTAAGCAGAGTGTCAGTCTGTCAAGAAGTGAGTTATTTTGCTTCTGTCGAACACAAAGGTGAATTTGACCTGAAAGCACTCCACAGGGAGAACCCAAGATTTCCAATTTCAAGAGGCTTGGAACAAGAAATCATATCACCCATGCATATTGCATCCAAAAATGGGCTTCTGCTCCGCAAACCCTCTTGATCACAATTGCCCTGCTGATGCATTTCCCTTTTGCTTTTTTGAGTCCTGCTCCCCTGAGTCCTGCTCCTCCTTCTCTATAGCCTGCAGACTGATCACCTTTCTCTACCATTCCCACACAACACAAACCAGAAGTCCTGTTAGGCACGAAGTCTCTAAGATGCACACCGAGAAAATAAACAGTGAGTCTGTGAAATCCCATGATTTGTCTTCTGGTTGTATCCCATGGCTAATTAGCCCAATCTGCATGGATTGTGCCAATTATTTCCACTACTGATAAGGTATGGGCACACATCCATTAAAAAAAATCTTGTAAGAAATGTGATATCTCTAAATCTTATGCAAAGATACACTGAAAGATTAAAGGAAATGCATTTTTATAAAAAACAAACCCCATTTTTTTCAGCCATTAAATGAATTTAAAATTGTTATCCATATGCAGTTGCAGTTCCTAATTTATTTATATATTTTGCTGCAATTAAGCTTTTATACAGTATGCATATCAGTGACCACCAGAAAACCAGGACCAACATTACCCTAATGCCTTCCAAGTTTGCCATCACCATGGCTGCATGCTTTTTTAATATTTTAATTTCAAATTTCTGAAGCCAATAATGTGATCTAACTGAAAAGCTCTAAATGATTACTTTCCTTGAGTGTTCTAACTCCCCTATTTGTGACAATTTTCTTTTTCACAAGCTTTCAGTGTAAAAATCCATGCCAAGGCATGGATAGCTCAATTCCTAAGAAAAGGCAACTTATTTCATAATTGGCGACAAGAGAGCTGGGAACTTTGAACAAATCCTAGGGTTTTGAAATTGTTGTGTGACCTCTCTTGAAGTAAAGCTCTGTATGACATGCCACCTCTTCTACCAAGCCATCCCTTTCTAGATTTCTGTTGTGCACACATTTACACACAGAAACATTCACTCAGTGAATGGTATGAAAACATCAATTTAAACTGGTGTTCAACAAAGGGAAAAAAAATTACATTAAAAAATTTGAGATTGTACTTGGTGCATAATGCAGATTGCTATCCTAAATAATATAAAAGGAATGAAAAATGTGACCAATATAGCAAGCACATACACCAATACAACCTATTAATCCTTAAGGTAATTTCCAGTATAATACCCCTTTTACAATTTCCAGAGAACAATATGTGTTTTGTATAATCTCAATTCCTAATCCCTGTTAAAAGAAAAAATCTGGTGCCCAGCTGAACCTCTTTATCCATAAACAGAATTATTTTACCTAAAGTGGTTGATTTTCCTGTGACAACATTTTTTTCTCTCTTTAGACTTGATTTTAAAAAAACAACAACAACAAAAAACCTGCTGGGATTAATTATGTGATTAAGTTACAGAAGAATAACAGTTTAGGATTAGTCAGGTGATTCAATAACTACCCATGACACACTCATAGATTTCAGCAAATGCTATGTAATATACCTCAGTTTAACTCTCTTTTACTGGGAAGTAAATGAAGTTAAAAAATCCTGTACCTTTAGGGAAAGTAGAATACATATAAGCAGTAACCAGGGGATTAGGTGATGCATGATGTTTTCTTAGACTGCAAACATTCAGTCCTCTACTTGACACCTAGATGATTTGGGTATATTAACCCTATTGGTCTTCAGAGCAGACAGTTGCCTACACCACCTCCCTCTTCTAGATGATATGACTGATTCTTCTCTAATTTCTTCTATTTTTTTTCATTTTCCTTTATGTGATTTTACATGGATTGTCTTTGGCTAGTAATACTTTCCCCAAAGTCCAAGCTCTTTGATCTATCTGATTATTTGAGCGAATGTTATTTAATTATACAAGGATAATGGTATTAGAATCTGGCCAGAGAACTTTTAGGAAAGATTCCAGGAAATATTAGTACCATACCGCTTCAAGAACAGTTTATCTATCCCTGTATCAACTGTTATTTTTTCTATTCTACTGCTGATACAAACCTAGATGTTCCTAGTAAATCTCCTAGGAGCAATTTATTCGAATGGAAGTGTGATTTTTCGACTCAACATGTTCATTCCAAACATCTATTACCACATTAGCCTGATGATTTTGTTTTAGATGCTGACAGGATAAGGTGAGGGAGATAGTATTGGGTTTATATAGGAAAGGAAAGTATATAATGTCTTTATAACAGCCTATTGCAACTGCTGAAGGAAAAGCACTTTTTTTCTTTTTAATAAATATATATCAAATGGTGAACAGATACTAAGTAACAAAAAATATAAACTGTGGAAAATTTGACATGAAAATCAAGACCTGTTTGGTAGCCATAAGGAAGGAAAATTACAGTTTTAGGAAAGAAATTCTAATATATGCAACTTTAGTTCCTTCGTAGTAGTGGCATGCCATTATGAGAGAAGCTATTAATAATCTTGTGGGGAAAACGGGTGTGTTCAATAAATACTTCATATCTA
>VZRE01009169.1:0-16869 GCA_013396775.1 Cephalopterus ornatus
GTGGGCTGCCAGCTTTTCAGGATTATGCTATGGTTATAGTTACCATGCTGAAACCTGCTTACAAAGGTAGCAGTTCAGGCAGTGTAGGAATTCACCCTCACAACATAGACACCATTATAGCTAGAACTGAGGCTACATTCATTCTAGGAGTGTTTCTACCTTTCAGCACTCAGCAACCAGCCTCTATGTACCCTGGTCCCCTGTAAGCAGAATATCTTGTGGACCCAACCAGAATACCTGGTATCTTGGTCCTCGTTCATCTTCAACCATGGCATTGAGAAATCTCATTATCAACAGAAGGGATGAAGAGGATAAATAAGACTGTTTTCTTCTCATTTGCCTTCTTTCTTACTTCTTTAGAAAGATGTCATGCAGGAAAATGGTGGCTGATTTTTTGTACTAAGGTAGAGAGGTGGACTCTGAATTATGGATCCTGACAGATTTTTATGGATGGACTTTCATAGGTTACACCACTTGAAGCAGATCAGTCTGGTCATCTCTTTCCTCTCTGAACTATCTAGAAGAGATATCTTAATACTTGTGATTGTGTGTGTGTAAACTGGACGGTACACAGACATTGGCAATCTGAGCACTGAATAAAACCTTTGTAGGTAGTGTGGGCATTGCTCTCCATCTCTCTAGAGTATGAACTTCTTGAATAGCTCCTGTAACATGTGAGGATGAAACTTGACAATTTTTGCATTTGTTTATAGTGTTTGGTTGCAGGAATAAAAAAGACTTCGGGTAAGTATTTGGAGATAGATGAGCAGCACCTTAGCTTTTTGTGAGCAAGAGAAGTTTCCTATGGCAGCAGAAATCATACATGTACAAAGCCAAGGCTTTGATTCCCAGAAAGCCAGTCTGAGATCCCTGATAGAAATAGTTATTTCACTGGTGGTTATATCCTGAAAACCCCTTTAATATTTTCTTCATTATACCGGGTGTGAAAAGAGATTTACTTTCACTGGTGCTCAGAAGGAGTTTCCAGATGGATGGCAACAATATGAGTAGAAAGCTCTGAATATTTTAATTGATGCACAATGTGAACAGGTGCTGACAGTGGTAGTTTCGCTTCACCATGCATCAGCTTAATGGATCTGCTTGATTTGATATCACAGCCTCCGTATTTGACTGTTCAAGTGAATTACTGTTTTATTGCATTAGGTAATACTGGTTGCATCTCCAGAGCACAAGAACTCTGCATGGCCTATTATAATCTTACAGCTCATGCAGTGAGATCCAGCAAGAGCAGCCTGGATGCTGAATTGTGTCCTCTGGTATAGCAAATTGGGCAACACTTAATGTCCAAAGTTTAAGGCAAAGAGGAAAGAGGAAAGGAGAAGAGGGAAGAGGAAAGGGAAAAATTTAAGATCATATCCTGTTCTGAAAGAAGCAAATGTCACTATCACAGATGCTGACATCTCCCACAATGCTGGGACAAAGTCCAAAGCTGTGACACATGACTCTAGCAGATTTTTTTTTATTTCGTGTAACAAATTTGGTTTATTTAGTCAAAGTTGAATCCTTTTCAACATGGTCATGAACCTAGGACCAGAAACACTCATAAAACTCTGGCCTAACTTGATTCGGGTATGTCAGGTTATATGTCAAATTCTGAGGCTCCTAAGATGATGCCACAACAGAGTTCTCTGCATCAATGAGCTAATCCTCACAATGGCAGCGATGCAGGTTTTGCTGTGCTGTTATTTCTTTCCCTCTCTCCTATCCTCTCTCCCTCCCTTCTTTCTCCTCCCTCACTTTTTGTCTGTTTGTTTCATCTTATTGAAAGTGGATGTGATTTTGAAAGTAGCAGCCATTTCCACAGCACATTCAGATTACTGAAGCTACCTTGGACAGAGGGTGGCTAAAGATCATTTCAGTCTACAAGAGATTATCAATCGAAGGGGTTTTGTCCTTATATAGAGAGGGAAAAGATGTCAAAAATGAAGTTGAAATAAATTATTTTATACCTTACATTTAAATACTTTAACTCTTCTATTTTTCCTTTGTATTTAAAAAAAGACTTAATAATTATTGTGCCCATTAGACAAGACATGCTGAATTTGCAACTCAACACTCCCCTAACTCTTTACTGTTGCATGGTGAGACAATAATTTACATATATATCTCTTTACAGTCATGCAACCCCATCAAAACCTGTGTTGCACCTCACACTTTCTTACTCTGCTGGGAAGAACCAAGAGCGTTCTGCCCTCTCACAATTCTGCTTCTGACGTACCACAATACCAGCATAATATAAGTGCTTTAATCTCTAGGAGTTTGTGGCTGGGAGACAGGAAGCACTCAGAAACCAGAAGGAAGACTGAGCTCTGGAGTATCTATATGCAGACTCTGTTCCTCCTGTGACCTTGAACTGTGATACTGCTGATATGTGCCCTCTGCTCCTGGCTGGAAGCATCTGATATAGAAACAGCAGCCACTGCTGCTTACATTTCACAGGAACTGAGATCTGAGAACGGTAATTTGCAGGAGGTTTTTTTGTCTTCTTCCTCTTTAACTGGAGAGCCTCATGATTCTCTTGTATAACCTGACTGCATCTGAGGAGGCTGCAAATCTGCCAGACCTAGAGCAGCTCCTGGAACATCACTTCCCTTTAAGCGAGTCACTAGAGACTGGCAATATTTGAATTATTTGTATGCTGTCCTTCTGCTATACATCATGTAAAATTATATGGAACAATTAAGAATATAATAGGGAAAATAAATGCAACTGCTAGAGTAAAATTCCTGAAGGAAGAACCAGCCATTTGTCCTACTGGTGGCTCCCCAGAGGTATGTGACCAATATCCCCATTCTGTTAAGCTCTTTGCTACTCCTAGTTAGTCTTATGGGTATCCTTAAGGCATCCAGTCAACTTCAACAGAGTAGGGTTTGTCCAGCACTTAAAGCTCTTTGGAAATCCTACTCTCCCTCATTCAGGACACTGTGATTTGTAAAAAAGAGTTTACACTATGAAAAGCATTTAGTCAACATAGAGTCACTGATGTGAGCAGAGAAAAATGAAGCAGAGAGGCCGCTATACGGCCATCAGATCAGACTGCTTCTATGAGTCAGCCTGGGGAGTCTGGCAGATGCATCATATGAGAGACTAATAAGAGGAAAGTGCATGAAACTTGATTTATTAATAGATAACCAAACAGGATATCAAGCTTCTTAATTGAAACACCCTCTTATTAGATTCTAAAAATAACTTCTCAGATGTTAATCTCTTACAACTTTAAGTGCTACGAGTGACTATATACTGCAGGAAAGCACGGGATTTTCACTCCTTTGGTGTTCAAGGCAGGTATCTCACCCGTATTTGAGAAATGTCAATTAGCAAATACGGCATCCATTAAAAAACCCAAATTGTGGTGAGATAAAGGAAGCAACAGTAAGTTTGGCTACTGTATCAAACAAACTCATGTAAACTATGATAAAGAACAGTATTAAGAGTCATACTGGTAAAAATGAAAAAATGGGGCAAAAGAGCATTTTCTTGCAGCAAATAGTCATGCCTCACACGTTTGTAATGCTCTTTAAAAGAATCAGTGAACATGTTGATAACAGTGAACTGTTTGATACACAACGTTTCCAGTAGAGTTTGAATAGGTCTGTTACAAAAAACTCATACAAAATAAGCTGCCATAGTGCAAGTAGAAAGTTTCATGCCTGGATTGACATTGATGAAAAAACAGAGAAGAAAACATGGTAACAGTAAGACATTTTACAGTGGAGGTAGGATGACTTTGCTGTTCATTACATTCATTAGTGGTCTGGAAAGGAATTGGACAGAGATGTTTTCTGATCTTGCAAAATCCATGATTCCAGGGCATTTCAACACTGATTAAAAGTCCTTTTAATACTTGGCTATTCAGCAAATCCTACTGGAATTTTCCTGGTAAAATTGCTATCGTCTGCACTTTCAATGGTAACATATACATGCAAAAGAATCATCTTTAATTAAAGTTGTGTTTACTTTTTCTGATCTAAGATATCACAGTCCTTGTCAGTCAGTTCATCATCCCACACTGTAGTTTTAAAATTGTTTGCTCTTTATAGCAATTCCTGCAAGCGTTTTAGATGCATCCTTTAATTATTATTTTTTTGAGATTTGTGACTTATGTGTCCTTACTTAAAAAAAAAATAAAAAGTAATATATATCCTGGCATTTTTTGTCCTTCCATTTCTGGTCAGTATCTGCATTCTTTCAACCCTCATATATGGTATGATAATAATATTTCATTCAGCATTTCTACCAGGAGTCATATTTGCAGTATCTTCAATATCCTGCATTTTGACTCAGAACAAAGTATACTGCTCATGAGCATCCCCATTGTCACCTTTTTTTTCTGAGAGGACTGTATATTTCCCTTGTGAGCAAGGGTGGTTGCATGGTTTACCTTGGCAGCTGTTCAACACAAATGGCAGAACAAATATACATACATACATACATATGCATACATTATTTTAAAGAATGCTTTTTACTACTTTTAGCCATCTTATACCACCACTGCCTTCTCTAATGCAAATTAGTAAATATACAAATAAAAGAATAGAATGTACTATCTGTGTTGACTTCACTAGAAAAAAAGCATTTTCTAATAGAATTGCAGTTCTAGCAGTAAAACTGCAACTTAACCCATGTAAACACATGAACTCCTCTCTCACCCCTAAAATTTTATAGAAAAAAAGCTGAGATGACACATTAAGGAGCCCAAAAAACTGATTCTGATCTTGGAAACTACAAAGGTTAATAGAGGTGAATAAGCACCATAGCAGCCAGCTTGCCATTAGCCTTTTGTGAAGAAGAATGTGAAACATCTTGTCTGCATAGTGTGGATGAGAACACTGAGGAGAAGAGTGGTGAGGACACGACCCTTCTAAAAAAATTAGAAGACTCTGAAAGTCTTCAGAATAGTGGCAACAGAGCTGGACTTGTCCTAGATATCCCAAAAGAAAAAGGGGGATGGATAGATGATTGGTCACTTTTAAAGAAGGAGGGAAAGGAGAAACTTCCTTGTCAGCTGAGCTCACAAAATGTGGAGATTCCTACGGGAAGGAATCAGATGGTTTTATATAATAATTAAGACTCCTGGATAAAGTATCCCAAGTGGAGGGCACTTAGAAGAGGACTTAGACTAGATTGCAATGGGAACAGAGAAATCTTACAGTGAGTATTGCACTATTCTATCAACTATGTAGAATTAGCATTGCTTAAGAACATATCTTCTGAGCATGAAATTTCATATTAGCAAGTTGTAGTTGCTAAGTATATAACACCCTCTGGATATAAGAACTGATAATGGGTTGCAATACGCCGAGGTACTAAGAAATTGGTCAGGATGTTGGCAAATTTCATCAAAAACTGTTGGAGGTATGTGTAAGACTTATGAGTTAAATTCAGTTTCAAATTTAAATTCACACTCCTAAATGAAGGCATCATCTCTGAATCTAGGATGACTATCTCATGAAATGGGCATTCAGAATTCAAACGTCTGATTGTGAAATCTTGGATGTTAAAATCAAGACAAATGTCATTAAATGTCATGAGAAAGTGAAGCACAAAATATTCTCCTATGAAGAGTCAAGTAATTTAAAGCCTGTGCAGTCACCAGACAGCATAGACATACGTGACTTAGGAAATCATTACTTGTTGTTATGAGGTTATTATAAAACAATGGCATGTTACAGAGAAGTAATCTCTTTTTGTTCATCCTATGAACAAATACTTGTCCTAAAAATGGCATAAATCCTAGGAGTCTGCATCCTGAAGCTGGATTGAAAGGGACAAACCAAAGGAAGAAGAGCCCCAGTGGGAAGCTCTGAGCACAGCAGTGTAGATGCAGTCTGTGACATCTCTCACTGATCTGCACAATTAATGGGAATTTGTGTTCTTTTGCACCAAAGGAGTGCAAACTGAATTGCTTCTTAAAAATAAAATAAATAAATAAAGGGCCTTGCTTTCCTGGAAACTCTTCTACTTGGAGAAATTATTCTTGTGGTACATCTTAATAAAAGGTCTGTTGTTCTACAAAGTTGATTATATTCAAATTGAAACTATGGTGGCACAAGGAACGAGCTAGGAAATTCCCTCAAATGTCAGTTAATCCAGGAGTGAGCTTGCAGGCCTCTTTGAATGAATGTTGCAACTAAGCTGCTAGATCTGAGCTTCTCATTTTTTGAATGATTGTAGGCTCTGTGGCTACAGCTTTTATGCTTTATAGACTTATACTGTGACTCAGTGTGTGCTTTTACATGTGAATACATTAAATGCCAATATTTTATTAATTCACATACAAACAATATGGTCTTGTCTGTCTGGAAGAGACTTCCTAAAGGAAGCTAAATGACACTGTGACCTATGTCACATTCACAAAGTAAGCATCGTCAGTTTCTACTAATTAGCTTTCTGATATAAGACTTGCTTTATCCCAGAGCCTAGACAGAGACTATGTAAATGTTAATAAGTGAATGGATTCTGACAACCTTTTATTATAGCTTACAACATTTGCACTAACATTTAGTAGTACATTTTGAGAGCTAAATTCAAAGAACTGATCTACAAAGCGCACTTGAATTAATACTGAATTTTAAATGGTTTTTATCCACCAGCTAGTCAGAAAACCAGTGTTGCTAGTGCTGCACTTATGCAGCTAAAAAAGCTAAAGTTTAAGGTCAGAAATAACTATTGAGCAAAGTGTACTTTCCAGAATCAAATGCTAAACATTTAACATGGTATGGATCTTGTGTTACACAGTTCTCAAGGCAGTGGAAAGGATCCACCCGTTTATGAATTAATCCAACCTTTGGCATTGTCCTTCTTTCAGAAGAGCCACTACCAGACACCCACCCACTGCAAGTACCTTAATCACAGTATGGATCTTTGGAAATTCTTTCAAGGGGCAGGAAATATCCTGTTCTTTGAGTCTTGAAGGCTAATATGAACCTACTCACACAAAACATTTTTTAAGAGTAGGTAGAACTGAGCACCTGATTTATTAATTACCTGATTTATAATTACCTGATTTATTAATTACATTATTTATTACCTTAAGCATTACTTCCTTAAGGACTATTCAGCACAAAACAATAAAAAGGTAACAAGGAAATTGATATATGAGACAGAAAAGGAAAGCGACTGTAATGAAGACCAGAGCTCTTTGGCTATTGATTAAGGGAACTGCCCAGGCCCAATCATGAGGAGGGTCATCTGAACTAACTAATAAGGAGGGGAAAACATGATAAGTGTGAGCATTGGGGGATATTTCAGGGGATTCCTGTGAATCTTCTGATCAGCTTTTGGAAAGGTCTTGTGGTACTATGTAAAACATATTGTGGGATGTTTAGGAAAATGGCCACAGGAAGGATCCTGGTGCACCATGGAGAAAAAAACACAGGAAAAAAAAAGAGAAAAGGGAGAAAGGGGATGATCACACCGAAACAGCCATACACGCATGGCTGGGTATAGCCATTATAGCGGGGTAGGTAGTGTGCATGTTAGGCAAGGTCAGTGCTATGTCTGAAGGATGTGTGAATGTTGGTATGCTTGCAAATCGGGAAGGAGAGTGGGGACTCTGCATATTTCACTCGTGAATTTCAATCCTGACTCAATAACTGTTAAGAAGAGGATGGGAACACGAGCAACTAGGGAGAGTTTGTCAGCACAAGACACCTCATTTCTGTTGAGACATAGCATTATAAATGGGATAATGTGAAATGACAGATTTCACAGTGGGGGGTGACCTTGCTGACCCCATGTGGAAGCTGACAGCAAATCCCCCACACTCTTCCTGGTCCATGCAAAGAAAAGACATCAATTTCCATTACTGCATATTTGGCATCTTTTGGAAGAAAATTCTCAGAAGGCAAATTGCTAAATAAATATCTCATAAAAGAAAACATCTTTTCCTATATTGTTTCAATGAAAATATTTATTCTGAAAGAATGTTTCTTTAATCTAAAACAAATTAAAGCTGTTAAATCTTCCTGCACAAGTTGTCACAAAAACAGCACAGATCTTTTGTCAACAGTTTTTATTAGCATAGAAAGTCAGCACAGCAGGAACCATAACTGTCTATCCATCTGGTATTGGAACAAATATATATACATATCTATTCAAAAACGTCAGCTGACTCTAGTACTCCCCACAGTCTCAATTTTCAGACTATGGCTTTAAACACTACAGAGCAGGATGATACAGCCTTCACATAAAAAAAAAAAAAAAAGGAAAGAAATATCATGCCTTTTGTGTAAATTTTTTATGTTCTTTACCTTACTGTGTCTGTAGACAATATGAAGTGTAAGAATGAAACTGATGTTCTGAAGTTTCTGCCTGAAGTTAGGGAAGAAACATCATTAACTTTAGGTTGCTAAATTTGAACAATGAAGGACCACCAATGTGTTTGAAAACTGTGTCCGGCTATGGGGGATGTCAGGAGGACAATATCAACTTTAGCCATGTGTGGTTATAAAGCATTTTTCTTTATCTCATGTAGATTGCAAAGGATTTGTCAACCTGAGATAGTCTTCGGTTCAGAATTCCAGAATCACTGAGACTGGACAGAACCTCTGGAGATTGTCCAGTCCAATGGCACTGCTCAGAGAAGACAGCCAGCTAGAGCAAGGTGTTCAGGACTTTGTCCAGGCCGTTTTTAAGTATTTCCAAGCATGGAGACTCCACAACCTCTCAGGGCAACATCTGCTGTTTTTTGACCATCCTTAAGGTAAAAGCTTCTTTCTTAAGTTAAAATGGAATTTCCAGTATTTCCAGGCAATTCCATCGCCTCCCAGCATACCCTAAATACCACGGAGAAGAGCCTGGCTCCATTTTCTTTAGTATTTATATGCATTGATAAGATCCCCTTGAGCCTTCTCTTCTGCAGACTGAACAGTCTCAGACTTCTCAGCCTCTCCTCAGACATCAGATGCTCCATGTCCTTCATCGTTCAGCCTTTTGCCAAACTCTCTCCAGCATGTTCATGTCTTTCTTCTACTGGAGAACCCAAAACTGGACCCAGCATTTCAGATGTGTCTTGCTGGTTCTGAATAGAGGGGAAAGAATCACCTCCTTTGACCTGCTGGCATTGCTTCTCCTCACTTTCCACTTATTCATCCTGTACTTCACCAGTTTGTCTGTATGGATGCTGTGAAAGAAGATGTTGAGAGCCTTGCTTAAGTTCAGATAAATAACATCTACGGCTCTACCCTCATCTACCCAGCCTGAAATCTCATTGTAGAAGGGTGTGAAACTGTTTAAACAAGATTTCCTTTTTGTAAATCCATGTTGACTAGTCCCAATCACCTGCTTCTCCCTGAGCAACCTGGTCTAATGGAATGTATCCTTGCCTGTGGCAGGAGTGTTGTAACACAATGATCTTTATGGTCCCTTTCAGCCCAAACCATTCTGTGATTCTACAATATGTTTGGAAATGGCTTCTGGGAGGATTTGGTCTGTACGGACTTGTTAAATGGTGGGTATCTAAGTATACAGGTTTTAGCCAAACAACACAGGAACGGCAAGTGGTCTAAGCCCAGCTATATGTGTGTTGTTCAGGGGACTGTTCATAGATTGTGGTGGGATTTGCAGTTTTTTGGGGTTTTTTGGAGTGCTTAAGACATTTCAGTTGTTCTTATACACATAAGCGGGGACAGAATATCCTTCCAGTATTTAGTTCTTGGAGACTTAGTCAAAAATATTGAAGCTTTTGAAATTACACAAATATATTCCAAAAAATTCTGATTGCCTCCCACATAAATGAAGTCCTTTTGCTATAGGCATAAGATTTGCATACCATAAAAGTTCATCCTGGAGTTTGGCTGTTTTAATATCCCTGTTGAACACAGCAATGAGATGAAGTTTGTTAGAGAAGGACTTTTTAGAGCAGGAACTGAAGCAAGGGAGTAAAAGAAGACGATGAAAAAAGAGCTGTAAGTGTTTTTACGTGAAGACTTCTGTGTCTACACTCCTGTTACTCACAGTGGTGACCTTATTTTGTTTCCTTAAATGTGGGTGCCCAGTGCTATTTGAGATGCCTTAGGCATGTCCATGTACATTGATCTGACAAATGGATATAGAAGACCTACACCTTTTTAGAGCAGCAGATGGAGGACAGGTAGGATACAGTACAGTATCTCAAATGGCACTCAGTACCAACTTTGAGTGACTGAACCCCAGCCATAATCTCCCCTACCCTCGGAGCACACAACAAACACTAATGATTAGATGACATTTTCTCTTTAAAGCAGAAATGTTTTTCTTCCTTCTACTATCAGATTTGACAGATAGGAGAGGAAAAAAAGTCGTCAAGTACATTATTTTCCCTAGGCCTCCCAAGATGGATGCCATTCCAGTACAATTTATACTTTTTCTACCCTGCTACTTTTAAATGTTTCAAAATGTCTCTATTAAAGCTCTGAAGGGGGAAGAGTCTGGTGTTCATAATTAATGGGACAAATGAGTTGTACAGAATCATAGAATCATCGCACTTGGAAAAAACCTCTAAGATCATCAAGTCCAACTCTCAACCCAGCACCACCACCACATTCATCACTGAACCACATCCTAAAGTGCCATATCTACACATTTTTTTGAACACTTCCAGGGATGGTGACTCCGTCACTTCCCTGAGAAGACTGTTCCAATGCTTCACGATCCTTTCCATGAGGAAAAATTTTCCTAATAACTAATCTAAACCTCCCGTAGTGTAACTTAAGGCCATTTCCTCACATCCTGTCACTTGTTACCTGGGAGAAGAGACTGAGACCCACCTCACCACAACCTCCTTTCAGACAGTTGTAGAGCAATAACGTCTCTTTCAAATTAAATGAAAAGTGGATGCTTTAACTGTAGTGGCTCTTTTTGTAGGAATATTGCAGCTCTAATTTTTTCAGATTTGCCTGAAATTCTACCTCTTCTCTCCTTATTTAATAGTCAGCCAGGGTCTAAGGATTATATCTGTGCCTGGTTTAACACCAGTCCTAAAGGTGATAAAATCTAGTTTGCTAGGAAGAGAAAATCTCAACAGAATAATGGAAAATCATACATCCATTTCAAAATACTGAATTAAGGTATCTCCATGTGTTCTTTTGCATTTAAACATTTACATGGGAGCGTTGCATTTAAGGGCAGATGTAGATTAATTGTTTGTGTGCTCAGCAAGCCCACGAAGACTAATAAAAGTAATTAAATAAGAGCATGAATAAAATGCATGATGTAAGTCATGGGTATTGATGTATAACAGTTAGGTGCTCACTCAAGTGTTTCTGTTATTCAGACTCAGTATGGAGATATATTTCTTTCCTTTCTCTGCAGCTCAACAATAGAAATTAACAATGGAAATTAAGCTTGTGTAGTACTAGAGATATGTGTCACTGAAAGGTTTCGGAAAGCAGAAGATATACAAACATGTCCTCATTTTAGATAATTCTTGGATGTGCTGAAAGATGAAAATTATGGAGGCTCAGAAATGGTTTTAAATTAGCTCTAATGTTCTTTAATACTGACTGCTACATAATACATCTGATGGATTTTGGGGGCAGAGTTAATCTTTGGTATCAAACAGTTCAGCAAGGTAATTTCTTTGGAGTTTCTATTTGCCCAAATTCCTCTTCTGCAGCACATCTTACAAGCATCTTGGTTTGTTGTGCTCTGGGGACCGTCTTCTGCTTCAGATCCTGTGTCAGGAGAAGTGGCATGGTGGGGGGAATACAGAGGGCCGCCACCTGTGTTCACCTTGGGCAGCTAGACTGTCACAATACAAGACCTCTCTCCTTTTCTTCTCAAAAACAAAGGCCCAGTACCTGGAACTGAAGACCAGAAAAGATGCTGCAGCATGATTCAGGTGGAGAAGCGTGAGAAAAGGGACAAGCATCAAAGAGGAAAGCAGGAGCTAACACAAAGAAGTGAAGAAATAAATTCCATGCTGTTTTCTTCCAATTCTTTGGGCTTTTTTTGTCTTCTGGGCCCTTATTTTTTTAACTCTTTCATCTCAGGAGCAATATTGTTCATCATGTTCTCTAATGAACTGAAAAAATATTTTCTTAGCCAGCTTTTACATACTTTAAATCTTTATTTCCTTTGTTTGACTTCTCTTTATTTTCTTCTCCAGTATATTTTTCCTAGAACTCTTAAACAGATATCAGCCCTAGCCAGTCTTTACTACAATTTTAGTGTTCAAATATTGTAAATGAATCATCTTTTTAATGTAATTCCATTTATACCAGGAAATAGTACTATGTCATGATAATGTAAAAATACTTGCCTAGAAATAATAAGGATATTTGTAAAGTGAACTGACTTTTCTTACCCATTTTGGGCTCTAGGATGTGTGTTGTACTGTTATTTTACATTTTTACCAGTAATGTAAGCAAACACTTCTAAAAAGTGTAGTCTCCAGTGGTTAAGCTGACATGATTGGTTGACAAAACATATAAACAAAATTTTAAAATTTACTTCAAGGTAGAAACTCTTTCCTGCTACTTTCATATCACACAAGACTTTCTATGTGTATATCACCATAGTCCAGTTCTGTTCAAGAGAAACAGAGTAAAAGCATTGCCCTGTTGTCTCAGTGGGATAGGACTGTTACAAAGATTAAAATAAACCCATCTGTGTTGGAAACAATTAGGCAATTTTAACATGTTTAAGCTCATAAACTCATGATGATCTCAATTCCTTCAAGCTAAAGGCACTGAGGTCTTTTTGGATCAGCATCGGGTCTTCTTTTCCTGAACTGGAAAAAAAGTGACAAAAGTTTCCTCTTAGGTAGAAAGAAATGTTCCCCAATGGGACACTTAATTTCCTTGGGGATCTTCTTCCCCTCAACAATCACAGAGATGTTTAGAGAGACTATTTCATCTTTCGGATTCAGGAAAAAGAAATACCTCTTGCAGTCACTGTACTGTCAGCTCAGGATGACATCAGAGTTGGGAAGGAGAGGCTGGTTCCTAAAGGCTGATGCCACTCTCAAGTGTCTGCTCATTCATTAACACTGTAAAACTCAGAGAAACTTTTTTCTGCTTCATCAAGTTGGCTGAGCCACCAGTACTCATGCCAAGAGACATCCTGCATTCTGGAGTTTGTATAATGCAATCAGATGGCTATCGGCAGTTGAAATACAATCAAATGCATTGTTTTATATGGCAAAATTATACAGAAATTTTGAAAACTGACTGATTTCTCCTCTTTCTCTATACAGCATAAATCAGGCTAGGCTGTTCCTACTTACTAACACTCATCGCCCATCTCCCATTGGAGAGTGTGGCTGCATGGAAGAAAGCACTGGACATTCTAGCTGAAGACTATTAACTGGCTCATGAAATGAATACCTTTAAAGGCTTCAAAAACTACTTGATGCCCGGCTTTTGCTGCTTACTGCTTAGACACTCTTTGATGCCACTATTATAGTGTGTTGGTCCACAGCCAGATACAGCCTTAAAAAACAATGCGTGAGGTCAATCTGTCCACGAGCAGAGCTCTCATTCACCACCCTGGGAAGAGATGGTGTCACAACCAAAGCAACATCACAGGTGTCCTCCTTCACTAGCTCTTAACTGTGAAAGTCTCCTGACCAGCCCTTGCCTCCTCTCAAATGCCACCAAAAAGTTGAAATTAAGCAGCACAGTAGGCCTTTACAAAGGAATTAATCTGTGTGGTTGTTGACCTTAGAAAGTTTTTCAGTTGGATCCAACTAAACCATCAGTTCTTTCAAAGGTTTGGTTTTACTTCCAGCCATCTTATTTTCCAAGAACATGATACCCGTATCTCTCCTTTGTATGCATTTATTTTTGTTCACACTGTGCTTCTTAAGAGCAGCCCTGGGAGTTGTTCCAGTGCTTTTCTTTTTATACTGCATGAATCAATGTACTGGACACTAAACCATGTGTCTCAACTCACAAGTTTTATCAATTTCACCCTTCCAGTTCTCTTTCCCCCATCATGCTGGGGAGGGACTGAGCAAACAGCTCTGTGCTGCTCAGTTGCCTGCTG
The DNA here is from genome assembly GCA_013396775.1 of Cephalopterus ornatus. Taxonomy (NCBI): domain Eukaryota; kingdom Metazoa; phylum Chordata; class Aves; order Passeriformes; family Cotingidae; genus Cephalopterus; species Cephalopterus ornatus. The sequence goes on from VZRE01009169.1 coordinate 13,990, forward strand.
GAGTTAAACATGACAACCTCAAAAAAAAAAAAAAAAAAAAAGGGAAGAGGAGAGAACAAAGATCTGTCTGACTTGAGCTCATTATGTACAAAAATAGCTATGGTATTGCAAACATTTTTTTTTATTTAGTCAGAGAAAAGCCAGGATTTTCATCAGATTGCTGATCATTGCTTTAATGCTTTTGTGCTTAACCTAGGAATCTCTTTCTCAAACTGCTTTGCTGGCAAAATAAACGCCAGCAGGAAACGATAGGATAGTTTAAAGAAATGTCTTTTCATAGGGCGCATTGCTGATTGCTGTTATGTTATTCCGATATGGCAGGACACCAAATCTAAAGAGAAAAGAGTTTTAATTAAGGAGGAGAGCACACTTATTGCCTGCTAGAGACAAACCTGACAGAAAGGTTTATTATTTCAACTCGGACCATGTTTCCAGCACAGAGGGATCTTTTTAAGCCAATGCAGTTTCCTTAGTAAGTAATTGAGACATGCTCAGGCGCAATGCGGAGACCAAATGTAATGTAAAAGATTTTCTAAGAAGAGTCTATCAACCCTACTTCTGATTAGTAATTCAGACGGAGTTTATCATATAAATGGAAATATAATCATTGTGCTGCTGAATGGAGTGGTGTGCTGGTGCAGAACATGGCTTCTGATTCAGTGCTAGAGTACACAGACCTCAGTCAAGACTCTGGTAAGCACTTTACAGGCTCACAGGTAGATCCACTCCCTGCTACAGCCTGCTTACTTTTTTTTGCCTCTGCAGATAGCTCTTCTGAGCATACCAATTTCAGTGTATTACTGTATTTTTTTTTTAAATTAAAATCACACATTATAGCTTTGGTATGACTGTTTTAATACACCACAAGAAGTGGAAATTTGCTTGAATACCTTTCATTTTGTTACTGCAGAATAGCCACTTCCCCTTCTCTCTTTTCCTGCAATGACAGGGAAGTTGTAGCAACAGGATGAACAGCATGTCTCTGAATTATGTATGTGCACACAGGTGCAGTAGCAGCTCTCAAGCAGTTTTTGCTGCCTAGGAAGCAGTTACTCCCTTTTAAAACAATGTGATGACAGGCCAAAAGGCTAATTGCTTAGTGGCCAGTGCAATTTTGCACGTGAGTGCTGTGCAAACATCCACAAACAAGTAATACTATCTCATAATGAGAGTGTAATAGGAATAGTTTCATCTGTTGTAATGAAGAATAGAATAGTTATAGCACTAGTGTGTCAACTCTTTCATTTTAACTGTGGTATAATTGTGACACTAAATAACAATGACCTTGTAAGTGATATCACAGATGTTATGGTAAAGAAAAGGACACATAACCATGTAACTGTATTGGGATATGATAAAGCAGATTGTTTTTTCTTAGAGGAAGAAATATAAATATAGAAGGCTGTCCTAATGAATTATTCCATTTGAGGGCTCTCCATGTTCTACAAAAAACTTACTGTAAGCTGCCAGTCCTCAAATTTTGCACCTACTTTGTCTTAACTGTAAAAACAAATGTACAATAAGATTTAAGCTATAATTTACAATAAAGTCAAATTTTTCTGACTATGCATTGAGTTCCTGAAACTGGTTCCAGTATGAAGGACATTTTTCTCAATTCCTGATGAATTTTAGTTGTGTTATACTGGGAAGAAGAAAAGTAGAATGTAATTTTTTTCACAGCATAAAATTTATGCATGGTGGAATTTAACAGTTTGAAGACAGAACTGAGTGCAGTTTCAGGAATATAATCCAATATCGTGTCTGCTGAGCTCACTGTCAAAGACTGAAACAGCATAGGTGTTTTGTAACAAATCCATTCAGAAAAAAAATAAAGACACAGTAAAGTTCTTTTGTGATAGGTTCATAGAAATCCTCACTGAGTTTTCGTTGTGATATATATCTTCACATCCATATTTTTTGGCTGGTTGTTGGAAAAAATCAGTATTACCATAGTACAGAAGTTAAAGCAGGGCCTCATATGATAAATAAAACATAACGGGTAATGAACAACAACATTCCCCAGTAGTCATATTAGCACACAAACCCCTTTGTCTCACCTGTTCCTCAGTCCTTTGGAAAAGCCCAAATCATAGATTCTGATTTAATCATAAAATCATGGAATCATTTAAGTTGGAAAACATCTTTAATATCATGTGGTCCGATCATTAACCCAGGAGTGCCAAATACACCACTAAACCCAGGTGAAACATCTACACGTCTTTTAAATACCTCCAGGCATGGTGACTCAACCTTCTCCTAACATCTAACCTTAATTCCCCTGACACAGCTTCATGCCACTCTCTTGGGTCCTATCACTGGTCTTTTGAGAGAAGAGTTTGGTGCCTGCCTCTCTGCTTCCCCTCACAGGGAAGCTGTAGAATGCTATGAGTTCTCCCTTCAGTCTCCTCTTCTCCAGACTTAATAAGACAAGTGACCTTTGCCACTGTATGGTTTTCCCTCTAGACCCTTCACCATCTTCATAACTCATCTTTGGATGCTCTCCAATAGCCTACTACCTTTCTTATATTGTGGTGCCCAAAACTGCACACAGTATTAAAGGTGAGGCCATACCAGTGCAGAGCAGAGTGGGACAATCCCTTTCCTCCACCGGCTGGCGATGCTTTGCCTGATGCACCCCAGGACACAGTTGGCCCTCCTGGCTGTCAGGGCACTGATGACTTGTATTCAACTTGCCATTGACCAGGACCCCCAGGTCCCTTTCTGTGGCATTGCTTTCCAGCATCTCATTCCCCAGTCTGTACAAACATCCAGGGTTGCCCCATCCCAGGTGCAGAAGCTGGCACTTCCTCTTGTTGAACTTCATGTTGTTGATGATTGCCCTCCTCCATAAGGAGGTCTCTCTGCAGGGCCTCCCTGCCT
>VZRE01009177.1:0-24807 GCA_013396775.1 Cephalopterus ornatus
ACAGAAAAGTCCGATCCAAACCATTACACAACTGATTGAACGTTTCTGAAATAACTTGATTGTCAATATCTATTTTTCCCCCTTTATGTCAACCATGTTTTATGATTTTATAGTTTCCTAGATTCCATAGACACCATTGTTCTCCTGAGGACTAACTCAAAGTTATGATACTTTTTAACATTTTTATCACTTTCTTGGATTATTTTGTCTGAGTTTACTACTGCTTTTCTGTGCTGCATCATTCCATCTGTTCGTATTGTTCCAGAGTGCGACTGGGAGGTTTTTGAAGATAAAAGGGAAATTAAAAATATATTTTACATGTGATGAGGGCCAAAGGCAGACTATAGACTAGAGGGCTGGCTGTGTGTGAACTCAAAGCAGCATGACTGACCATTAGCTCTACATACGAGGAACCAGGCAGGATGCAATCCTCTGGGAACAGAAGACTTTACTGTTCCTTGGAATCCCCACATACATGCAGTCATTGAGAAAAATTACAAGTAGTAAGAATTATGAGCTATATATTTTCTGCTGCTTTGCAAACAGTCTTGCTGACTTACTTATTTTTTATTGATTTTTTTTTTCATGCTAAGCAAAAACGTTGTACTGTCTCTTTCCAATGTTGTACCAGCTAAGCTGCACCAGCGCTTCATCCTGTGGAGTCCTTCAGAGGGATTTGAGCTGCCTTAGCAATAGAATACACCAAATTGCCATATCCTCATGGCTTTGCCCACCTATAGGAAAATCTTCAGAGAGTAATTGTGAATCCTTATGTATATCCTTTACCTTTTCAGAGAAATTGATTTAGTAGAGAAAAAACTATGGTCTTTCATCTAAGACTCTACATTAAAATAAAGCATTTTCCCTTAATATAACTTCATCTTCAGGCCTGCAGCTTCATGCAGAAGTCCCAGAGACCCAGCCTGATAGACTTTAATAAAGCAAAAGTCTTTATCATAGTCAAGAAACATTGTTTTATAATGTGTTGTTATGTCTATCATTTCACTTCCAATATTAAACAAATATTGCTTGAACTTCTGATTTATATCTTCTTGAGAATCTTTACTCATATAAAGCTGTTCTTCACATATTGTGTTCATCACGCAAATAAAATTTCTCCTTTTTTTTTTTTTCTGTTTGCATATTTGTTAATAACGCATCAAACTATTTTTTTATGGGAATACCATCCATCTCTTTTTCTGAAATACTGAAAGGATGTCTGCACTGCATTTCAGGCTCAGACGCAGTTGAACATGGTGATGGTAACTGCCCATGCTTTGGGCCAGTTGGAAGCCAGCCACTTCCACATCAGAAACAAAGTAGATACATGAGATAACATCAAATCTGGGCTAATAAGCCCCAATGAGAAACAATGTACATTAGCTAAGGTTCATTGTCTGACATGCACAGCTTCCAGGCAGGTTGGCAAGTTGGCAGAGCAAATTCACATCTGCCTGCAAAACACTGCACAGACACATCTTCCACCAGGGCAGATAACAGAGGTCCCATTACGAGAGACTGGATTAGACACGAGATGACATTACCCAGAGTGTCTGTCCCTTCCCACAGTGGGAATTCAGCCAGTGCTGAATCCTGTTGTCTTCAGCTGATATTTTCTAGTTCATTAAGCTTGTCTCTCTGTTTTTCTCTCCTACAGTACCATCCAGTTCAACAAATTCATTAGGGTATGCCATGTAGTACTGGAATTTTTGTTCTACTCAAAAAAACAAAACACAAGGGAATCTTTATAAACTTCCCATTTTCAAAAACTGGCTTTTGTAAAGAAGCATAATTTACTTGGCATGAGGTATGAGTATTAAATCAGCAGATGTGTTCATCAATCACTAAATTACAGATTCCATAGCTGATATTTCCTCTCTTCCTTTTTTTTTTTTTTTTTTAATTTTGAAATCGTTGTTGTTTCACAAAGCCCAGGTCAAGCCTGTGCATTTGTAATGCTTCCAACTTGTTTGAGCAGGTGGGTTCCTGTCTCTGTTGGGTAGTTTGGCAAACTACCTCCTGTCTGTAAATTTGCAACAGATGTCTCAGCTTTGAAACATATGTATTATATAGTCTGTAGACTACATGAAATAAAAATATCAGGATATGAAAAATTGAAGAGACTTCCTGAAATTTTGACTATTGCAAAATTCTTTATTGCTTCTCCACTATTGGATATTCTGCAACATCCAGATTATAAGTGACACATAAGACAACACTATTTCTGTATTTTTACTTTTTCTATACTGCAAATAGGGATTTATTAATAATCGCAATGTACTTGCAGATGTTAGAAACCCAAATTCATCTTTATGAAAGTCAATTGGATGATTCTGGTCAAACAAACGCACATATTGAAATCACTTGTAAAATATTTTGCCTTGGTAAATTGGAAAATACCAGCTTTTTTTCCACTTTATTTTAATTTATACTGCAAACGCTTTGTTGTATTTGGTTATGCCATGATCCTTCTAAGACTGGATACAAGACAACAACATGCCACAGGCAATTCTCAAAGTATTTGCTGTCCAGATTTTCAGACCCAGAAAGTTTGAATAATGGTCAAAGATTTTGAGATTTGCCCACTAGTAGTTTAATCCACATTTTGTGTTGTCTTGTTGTATGGTGTGGACTGTGAATATGCAACAAATTTGAGCCCCAGATGGAATAACTAATTTTAAATCTCACATAAAAGTATTTATCTATAAAGGCTACATAAGGAGGTTATTTGATTTCATTTTAAAAGACTTGTGAACTATACAATTAACAGCTGCACATACAGTCTTTTAACATGAATGCAATATACATAATTTTAATCATATTATGTTATATATAATATATCCTTTAAACCATACACATAATGTTTGGATTTCCTTTACATTCAAAATGTTAAATATAGTTTTCAATACAACTTCAGACTGCAACTTTAGTACATGTTCCCTTCAAAAACCTAGTCACTCACCTTATATTGATAATCAAACAAATATTTGTTGATAAATATTAAATGAAAATAAACTATCTAACAGTTAATGCATAAAATGCATTTCTCCCATCTCTTTCAGTAAGCATATCAGATCTGGCCAAACCTCAATTTCATAAAATGTCTATTTTTCACTGTCAAAATTCAATTTACTAGGAAAAGGACAAAACATTTAGAAACAAGCTACTCTTATCATTTCTTACAATAGTGCTCTCAACTTAATAATTGGATCTTATCATTGCTTATCACTGTGTGAAGGAAGAAAAACTACTATGAGAAAAAAAGAAAATAAAACCTGGTCTATACTTCAGGCTAGAACATTATCACACATACTTTAGCTTCCAACCAAGTTATCTGAATTACTGATTATAGCAAGTGGTGAGGCACTTTCAAATGCATTAAATCACTGAGAGCACTGACGTGCTCCATATACCTTCCCAGGGAGCTTATGAAGAAAATATAGCATTTACTGCCAGTACTCTTTAGAAATCCAGGAGGATGTTTAATAAAGACTCGCCTTTCCCATTGCAGAATTTCCCTGTGCTGCAGGGAAGCTGCTTTTGGCTGGCTGGGTGACCAGTGCCCAGAACAGTTCAAGCAAAGCATTTCCACAGTTCCCACCTGCACTCCAGGTGCATCTCACGAGTCCAGCCAGCAAACCTCTTCCCACAGCTGATGTTGATTTTGTTCATCAGAGCTGGGGCTGCACAATAAATGTCACCTCTCCAGCTCCTGAGAGATGACAGATGAATCTGGCAATGCTCATATCACACAGCATCTGCTTTATGGACTTCTGAGTTTCATATTTCTCATTCAGCATTTAGGTGATGGCTGATTATGAGAGGGGATCTAAGAATCAGGGCGCAATCACATTTTGTCAGCTGCCCATTACTCTGCTCACAAACCCCATTTGCAGTGTATTCATTTTTCTGTAAACTACTGTGCTGAAGAGGTAACATAGAATAGTATTTGTGAGTATATTAAAATGTAAGAGACTTTAACTTCTGTTAACAATAAGTCTTGGCCACCTTTCACATATAGGGAAAGAGTCAGAAATGAAGTTCAGTGGAGAAGAAAGGAATAATGCTTAATATATATAATACCTAAAGGATTAAGCCAGCTTCATTTGAGATCATCAGTAACAGAGAAATTAATTTTCCAAAATTGTTTTTTTTACGACCATCCCATAGCAGACAAATTTTCTCCCCCCTGCAAATATGATTTCATGGAATGCATCTGCTTTACCTTGAATGAAGGTAAAGGCCTCAGAATTTCTCCAGAAAAAGTAGGAATGTTGGAATAATCCTTTCTGTAACCAAACAAAATGTTCTTATTGAATTTTCTAATAGTAACAAAAGTAAGAGGTTATCAAACTATATTAACCCAATCTAGGCCATGTTTCAATGAAATAATTCGATGCATAAAAATTTCTATTTACTCTAAAATGATACTATTAAATGTTCCGTTCAAAGACCAGAATAAAGAACATATTTAAAATCTATCTCAGGCCAACAAAAGTAATTCTTGTATATTTTCTGTAAGGTTGGAGACATTTGGACTATCATAGCTATTATTTATGTTTTTGAATAATTAAGTAGGTGTGGATTTCAATTTACTGACACATCCTTATACCTTATGAAATTTGCATTCTAGTTTTTTCATATATAGATGTAAAATAAAAGTGTTTCTAAGTACAAAGGAACTGTAAAATGTCTCTTTGGGAACTCAGCAGGTATAAAAAATCCAGCTGAGCACTACTGAGCTCCCCAAGACAGAAGGATTCCCATAGACATGAATAATATTCGGGATTACCTTAACAGATGACCTTGTACAAGGTGCCTCACAGCAGCAAAGCTATAGACCCCACTGTGACACATTTTACAGTTGAGAAATAGGTTTATCTACCAGTGTCAGTAAAATCCCTACAGAGCAAAGATGTAACTCTCTCTGCACTGCAGTTTCACTGCTCATTGTAAAGAAAGAAAGCAGTGACATGTGCCAAACCAGATCACCTGCTGGGCCCCCGTGTGTGTGGTCCCTGAAAGCAGATTCCTGCTAAAGAAGTGATCAAGAATGTTGCAGAATTCACCAGTGCAGGTTCAGAACCACACAGCAGAAATTAATAGCTTCCCAATGCTTTGACTACAATTCCTCAGTGAAATGGCTGAAACAGAAACCAGCCTTCTTCCTTTCTCATACATTTGAGGGACCTGCCGAATGAGTTCCTTCAAAGTCAGCTGCTAATCATCTCACCTTAGCAGTGACACCTGTGGCTTCCTGCTGGCTGGAAAAACCCACTGAAAGGAATATGCACCCTGTGATGCAAGACAGCAAATAAAACCAGAGCTCTATTGTAGAATTCCAAAGCAACAAACAACTAAATAAATGAAGCGTGTTTGGCTGTGGATATCTGCAGAGGCCCAGAGAAGCTGACTTCTCCTTAAGCGAGGGTCATCACAGATAAAAGAGGAAACCTTGTGTTAGCTCATATATTCCCACATTCTGGAACCAGCCCATCTGTTGCTACCAGCCTCAGAGGCAGGGAAACTAGATTCTTTACTAAAGGATCTCTTGGAGAGAATGAAATAATTAACAACAACAATGTGTTTATTTTAACAACTCTGAAATTCTAACTGGAAAAAGGGGTGTATAACCACTCTGGGATTTGTGATTACCCTCAAGAACAGAGAGATACAAAGATGGGAAAAGAGATAGAGAGATAGCAGAAAAAGTTCATATAATTTATGATGTACAAGATGCTATTAAAAAAAAAGGGGTTTAATCGTTTTAAACTCTCTAGAAAACAATGTTTGAGACTCAAAATATTATTAAGAAGGCCAAATGAATGGCATTTGTTTTCAGAAACATATGATATGATCATGTTTGTTCAATGTTGCTCCTTCTTGAGTTGGTTTCACTGTAAAGGATGGTGAAAGATGTTTTCGAGATCCTTCTTGATAATCTTAAAAAACAAAAAAATAATTAGCAAATTCTTCTGTAAGGAATGTCAGAGGAATTCCTGCAAGGTGTCCTTCATAAAGTGAAGTCATTTATCTTTCCATTAAGCTCTGCAAACGAAAGTACCTCACGATACATATGAAATAATCTGTTAGTAAGAGCATAATATTGATTTTTTGTCAATTACAAGTAGGAATTCTTCACAAGACATTATAAAGATAATGCTTTCTCTTTATAATACTTCCATTACTGTAGGCAAGCATCAAGTTATATTCATAAAATGACCATTTACTATCTCAAATTATGAAGACAACTGTGTTTTAGACATACTTTCAAACAACCTATTGATGAAAAAATTGAAAACAACTGGAAGCCACTTGTCCTGGCCATGAACCTTATCAATAATATACGTTCTCAGTGCAAAATATGTCAGTGCACTTGAAGAGTTATTATACAATTCCATGACAGGTTAAAATACTATGAAAGATAAAACATTTTATTTAATTGACAAAACATTGTTACCAGACATTCCTAAAACAATACTTTTTTCTATTTAAACATACTCATTTGCTGTCAAGACCACTGTTGCCATTAGTTACCATTGGCAGTTTGCTATCAATGGGCTTTTGAAAAACAGAGAACAAAATGGGCACATTCTACAGAGGCACTAAATTTCTTACAGTTTCTTAAGATTTCTCAATATATTTTTGCTAATACTGAAGATCTCAAATCTTTGTTTGGTTAGTGACACGGCAAGAATGACACATCCAAACAATAAGCAAAACTTAATCTCTCAAAATCTCCAAAAATAAACTATATTCTACTTACAAGCAATGTGAGTATCAGCAGGGGAAAATGGAAATAAACATTATTCACTAAACTTTCAGTTTATGTTACCTGTTTAAACACTTGTATGTATGCTTAATTTCATGAATGAAGGAACATTTGCAGAAGAGAAAATCAAAAATCCCCTGATAAACAAACACCTAGATTATATATGTATAGTGTATGTGATGTCTTTCTTCTGCAAGAGCAGACACATGACTCATACATGCATTTTATACCACACACTACAACACTTGGCTCATTCTTGCCTGAGCAACATAATTATTCTTATAGACACACTTCCAAAGCAATACAATTTTTATGTCCAGAAATGTTTTGGGGCCGTCTTGCAAATAGATGGCACTAATTGACTTACATATATCCGACTACCAAGCACTAAAGTTATGTTCTCAAAGAGTTGCCCTTTGTAGTTTTTTTCTGCCTTTAGGTTGAGATTTGATTGCAGCAGCAGGAACAACAGCAGATCTTCAAGCTGTAATCATATTTTTCAGCAGTGTGCATCACTTATTAACTTTTATTTGATTTCCCTCTGGCACCCACAGCTCCAACAAATGTTATCTCCTTGTTCAGTTTTGTTGAGATCACAAACCTGGCAATAAGTGCTGTAGCTGAGATTCTCACTAAATAAACAACCCCTACAACTGTGGTGTAGCTGCTCAGGTGCAGCGAGTGTCCTGTCCTGTGTCAGAGCTCCAAGCTCAGAAACTGTAATGGCTGAAAGAACCTATCCTGCTGCTTGTGAGCCACTCAAAGGAGAAAAAGGAACTCTTAATCTGTGAATTGTAACAGAATTTGCATTTATATGACATCTCTTGATGCATGTTATGAAAGTCCTTTATCCTCAAAGGACTTTACTTGATACCTTCTAGGTGAGGAGTTAGTTTGTTGCATTTTGTTTTGCAGAAGAAATGTATGAGCCTATACTAAAGCAATTACAGTGGCTTGGAAATATTTAATTTCTTCTTGGGTAATGTCCAAAATATATTAATTACCTGCCTTTTCTTTTTCTCATTAGTGTACATGAATGAAAGACAGGTTGATAACCTGGACAGACAGATAAGGTTTCCAAATGCAACTAGTATTTCATTAACTGAATTTCTGGACAGATAATATAAAATTAATACGAACCTGACTTTCAGGGGATAAAAGTTTTTCAGATGTAATCACCTAAAAATCAAATAACTCTGGCCTTCCAAATGAATTGGATAAATTGAGAAATACTTTATTGAATTCATTTGGATTGTTTTTCTACTCAGAAAATACCTCAGAAAAGGTTTTTCTTTCTTTAAAACTTCTTTTTTAATTAAATTTATGGCGTATGTTTTGTTAGCTCTTTTAAATGGATGTACTTAGGAACAGTTCAATATTAATATTATTTTTTTAAATATTGTAATCAAAATATTGAATAATTTGGTATAAATTATTTGAAGAGTATGGAATATTTTATTTCCACTTTCAAGATCGATCCTCTATCCAACTACTGGTCCATAAAGATATTTAAAATTTAAAATTGTCTGAGGAAAAGGACTAGAGAAGCATTCAGACTGTCACACCTTTTCCCTCTTTAAACCATGCAGGAACTAGCTGGTGCATAACCTATAAGAGTGAGATAAATACTGTGAATTTCAGAAGACTCAGGTTGAAACACATGTAAAAATAACATTCTGAATAACTGAAACCCTTCCTAGAGATGTTCCAAAAGGACCCACATAAAATCTTTTAATAAAGTGATTCCTTATCCGGTTCAAAGACATGGCATTCTCAAATAATATTCCATAAATAGAGATTGGAAGCAACCAAGCTTTTTTTCCCCTGTGTAAATGATAGACTTCACATTATTGATTTCATATGCATTATCCCCTTCTCCCCTCCTCCTTCCTTTGCCTTAAAAAAAAAAAAAAAAAAAGTGGAAGCCAATATGTTTTACTGTATGAAAAGAGGTGAGGTTCAGGTTCCATTTGGCACCATGAGTGAGACTTCAGAAATACCTCAAAAATCCAAATAAGAGTTATATTAGAACTATATAATCTTTTTCTGAGGTATTCTTCCCATACTTTCTACATACAATGGAAAGAAACCCACCAAAACCCGCATGGATTCAAATGTACTCAAAGATAGCCCCCTGCCTTGAACCCCAGGTTAAGATCCACTTAAGCAGAGATATCTGTTGTCAGTTTTTGGGTTTGTTTATTTTTTTTTCTTTGTTTCAGCAGGAAATTAAAATATATAACAAAATACGAAAAATATAAATAATAACGTGATGGGAAAGCTGCAGCTGACTTTTTCTTCCTGAAAGCTGAAGGTTTAGATTAAAGAAGAAATTTGTGAGTGCATGTCAGATCCTTTACATTTGCTTGGAAACTGGTTTTTTGTACGTCTACATTGCAATAATACATATTCCAACACTGAAGACTGCACGCGACTGAAAAAGCATGATGCAGTTTCTATCAAATTTTCAATCAAAAACTAATAAATATAATAGGAATAGCATCTACCCTAAAATATTTAAATGGCACTTATTTTAATGTTATCTGAGTTCAAAGTGTTTGAGTTTATCACACCTGTTGAGGAAGAGGATAATTGCCTGTAATCGTAAGTGAGAAATGGTTTCCAAGGCTGCCCCCAGGAGAATATATTGGGCTCATTATTAAATAAATAACACCAGAACTCAGCAGCAAGTAATTTTTAAGTTCCAATCCAGGAGTGTCTGAGCATGGAATGAGGAGATTGGAGACTATCTTTTAAGCCTGAGTCCCCTGCAGCTGAATGAGTAACAAAAGGGTTAATTCCAAATAGGTCAGTCTAGCTTTTCAGTCAAAGCACTCATTATATCTTTTCCAATTCTGCTAAGGGATGTACACAAAACATCACATTTCCTTAGCAGCTCTAAGGCAATTAAGAAATCAATGATTGTATCAGAAAGTCTCCTGCCGTAGAGTTAACCTCACAGCTGCACCAAACTTTCAAAAGGGATTCAAAGCAACCGTGTGGAAAGGAGGCTTTGACTAAGTTCTCTCTGTTCTTAAAAATAGATCTGATACTGTGCTTTCCGTGTTCCAGCGCTGGGGCCAAGAAAAAAGTTGACAGAGCCTTGGTAATATCAGACTTCTGCATGCCTCTTTTCTTCTCTGTCTCCTCTTTTTTGTCTTTAACTGTTAGAGGAGTGAAGGAAGAAAGCTATAAGCACAAGAAAAGGGTTTTATACACCTTTTGAAAAATATATGCTTTAAACCCTTGTGATAAACAGATAGTTGTAACCACAGTTGTCAAAAAATACCCTAATTTTTATAATATTTTTTACCTGGTTTATTTAGATGGGACTAAAATTGATTATAAAACTACAGTTGAAGGATAGATTTTAAATTAGGTATGTCTATAAGATTAGTGCCTATTTTATAAACTTTGCTGCATATCCAGTAAAGTTTTAAAAATCAGCTTATGGTACTTCCACTTCCACAGCTCCAAAACAAAAGACACCTCCAAATCCATAACTACTGTATTGGTTCAGGGTCTTACTACAGAATGGAAACAACCTTCCCTAAAATAGGGTGAGCTGTTTTCAGTTGCGATAGCAACTGTGGTGGTAGCCATACTCCATTCCAGAGATTCAAAGGACTCTGGTGTCAAGCAGATAGCCAAGTCAGTCAGCCTTCAGCAGCCAGTATTGCCTTCCAAGAAAAAGCAAAGTCAAGAAAGAAGTAAAATTTTTCCTTTTTATATTTCTCACACAAAAATTGCCAACTCTCTCATCTGATCAACCAAAGAAAGAAATAAAAAAATACAATAAAGCTCAGCACTTCCTATTTCTCTGGCGGTATTTGCTAAATATTGATCTGAGGCAAGTCAATTTGTTCTGATTATGGTTCAGTTCTACCTGTAACTTAACTAAAATTTACCATAAATGGGGCAAATTCTATTTGAAAAGAAAACTCACTCTGGAGCAAAGAATTGTATAAATGACAGGTCCCGTGTCATCGTGGACGCTCTGATTTAAACCTGAATCCCAGCTCTTCACTGCTCAATGCTGTGAACACTATCTCAGAGTGCTGAACACATAAAATGTTCCCACTCAGGAATGGGCAACCCAGAGGAAAAATCATAGTGCAGATGTGGCAGAGAAGGGAGAGTGGCCTGCTTGAGCATTCATGATTTCTGCAAGCACCCGATAAAAGGGATAGATTGCCTCTTGCAGAACAGGAAGATTCCCTACTGGAGTTTTTTGTAAGGAATGTAAATATCTACAGAAAAACTCTTTGCTTAACATATTTTTATTACAGCTGGAACTACTTGCTTCCTTAGGAAAAGAGACTTGCCTGTATGTTTGCATCCTTGCTTAGTTAGATACTAATACTTTTGGCCTTGTGTGTGGCCCAGCCACCTGTGAGAAGTTTTTTTTTTCCTGCCAGGTTCTGGGAAAACAAGAGCTGATTAGAGAGAGCTTCGTCCTTGAAGGAAGCATTTTGTATAAACTAAAATTAATTGGGGCATCACCATTGGCTGACGGCCCTCTGAGGGCATTTGAAGGAGAAAGTGAAGAGGAGGGTGATGAAGTACACCCCAGACTCATTTAGGGAAGACCCCCCAGGGCATATCGCGCAGGCGTGGGGAAATTCCAATGTACACACGCATGTGCAAAAGAGGCACCACTGACATAACCAGAGGAGGGACTGAAGGCCTCTGGCTGGGCGGTGCTGGCCACACCTGCCCAGGTAGATGCCACCTGCTGATTGTATAAAAGCAGATAGCTCGTGCTGGGAGGGCTTTCAAGCTTCACATAAAGGACAACATTGCCTCCTGCGAGGACTCCCGCTATCTTGTGAGCCTGCCAACACTCCAAGGATGTAGCCTCTGCTACAGGGAATTTTAAATACTGTAATGTTGGTAAGACAACCTCATAAGTAACACCTGCGTGAGTGGGGGTTTTACTGAGGGCTTACTTCACTCTCTCCTCTTTCCTGTCTCTTGGTTTTCTCGTTTTTGCTGGCCACTTCTTTGTAATAAATATTGGTTTTTTGAGCTTTCAGCGGTGTTTTTGTTTCCATTCCTGCATCCCTCCAAACTCTCCCTGGAACAATGTTACTCTGCATTTTGAGGAATCACTGTGTATGAACACTTTATTTCATTTCTCCCAGAAAAATGCCATCCTGCCAATACTTTTTAATTTCATTTCTACTGCCACTACTTTGTGTTTTTATGCTACAAACATTGCTTCATTTTTATTTTGAGTTAAGTGATTTTTGTAAGCAGCTCAAGTTTCCTAGACACAGGCATCTGAGGAGAAACAACTGATCATTTGTAATCCTAGGCTATTTCTATATTGTCAGCCCAAAGGCAGTATGACCTAAAGTTCTAAATTAAAAAATTAATTTAGAATTAATTCATCTGTCACAGAGAGAATAATTAATCTTACTGTTCAGAGGAAAAAACAGACAACAGGTTTCATCTTGAAACCTAACACTGCTTCTTTTTCAAATCGTATGGAATATTAATCCACTCATCACTTGGCTTTATTAATGTTATGTGTGATGTCTTTGGGCTGTCCGCTAGTAGAATGACACCTACTGAATTGGGATAGATGACAATTGTTCTTATATTGGAAATCTGAAATGCCACACCATATTTTCCAGTACTATCAGTAAGCTAAATATTTCTTAGGACATCCTGCATCTAATCAGAGAGTCCCAGCAGATCAGTTTTTACTTGAGAAATCAAAGAGGATGGATGGAAGTTTTTTCACGGCTGCTAGATGTTTCATAAGTCAGACTGTAAGTATTATATAGAAGTTTAACTAAATAAAACATCCTTTATATCTGTCTTTAAAGTATCATGTATGTGCTTTATTAAAAAATAGATCAGATCAATTTTTAAAGCTTAGGCTTTAAAAGAAAAGAAAAGTTTTTGTTTCTTCAAGACTTACTTGCATATTAAATAATAACCTTCACGTGAAACACTCCTCAGATAAAACATTCTACAGCCTTATGGAAATGTACCAGAAACACATTGTTTCCTGATCCATCTGTTTTTTGTGGGAAAAAAAATGTGAAAAATGACACAATCACTTTCTTTGGGTCATTCATCAGTGTATCACTAGCAACTGTTTGATCAATATCAAATTGCCTCTGAAAAAGTCATTATGGTCAAAAATAACACTGTTGTTATTACTTGGCCAAGTTTAGACAAGACGTGCTTACACTTAGTCTGATTTTCCCCATTTAATTCAGCAACAAGTGCACGGAACAAGAAATAAATTTGTGTGGTTCTGTGTAAGCATGTCTAATTTATCATATAGAATGAAACACCCAGTAAGCAGAAAAGTGGTGAATATTCAAATGGTGTGGAATGGTTTTGAACCTGATTAGGAGAATTGCACTTTTTGACATCCTGTACACCTATATTTCAGGATGTGTTGGTTTAAAGGTAAACCAGCAGGAGAAATGAACGCAACTCAAAGAGAATATAAGTCAGAATTACAATTTAATGAAAATAATACAATAAATACAATTATGCAGAGAGTTGGTTCTAACCCACAACACTCAGTGCCCTGGGGCATGAACAGAATGGTGCTTGTCGGCCCCCAGCCAAGCCCCACGTGGTCCCCCTGAGTCCAAAGAAAAAAGAGGAATAACTTGTTGGTGAGAGAGGTGGTTGCAGTCCGGTCGAGGTTGGTGGCTGTAGTTCGGTTGAGGATAGTGGTTGCAGTCCAGTCGAGGTTCTGGTCCTCCTTTTGATCCCATGAGTGGTGCCAGAAGTCCCCAGACTCCCAGATTATATACACCCAGGTTCAGGCAGGAATGCCCAGCCCCTCCCCCAGGGTGGGGAGTTCCACAATGGGTGATTGTGAGTCCTGGGTATGAGGACAGGAACATCCTCCTATCTCACAAGCCTCTTAACACGCAGCTTATAGCCTGAGGGGTCAGGTGTGCTCTGGGCAGCTGCTGCAAATGGCCTGTCGTTAACAGTTTCTGGGGAATGGCATAGAGGGTATAGAATACACAGCTTGGGTTACACCCACACAGTGATGAACCACTCCCGGCTGCTTTAACTAACTGGGACACAGGAGTACAACAGGTTTTGTTGTGACATGATTTTTATATAGGATTTTATATTCTTTCTATCTCTTGAATCATTCTAGAGGTGAACCTACTGTTTATTTGCCAGGCAGACAAAGAAACCTAGTAATGATTTCTGCATTGGAATTATACTTTCGCAAAACCCTGAGGTAGCATTCTGTGTGATGTATTTATGTTTTTTTCATATTTTGCAAAAGACTTCTTTTTAAATTGCCACTACTACACTGTTCTTATCTAAACATTTCTATATTTCCACTGGAGCACAAAAGTTACCACTCTTATTATATTAAATATAAGTATTTTATGTTAGAGTTCCAAACAAAATACCTCTGTCCATCTTGGAAAGACAATCATAAAAGATATTTTTACTGTCAGAACAACTAAAAAGTGTAATAACTTGAATGTTAGGCTCACATACGTTTTTTATTTTTCCAAGCTATGAAAAGGATTTCAAGAAATTGAAGTGGACAAAAGTAAAGAGCTAATATTTAATAGGATGGTAGAATAAGATCATCTAAAGAGATGTCTTAGTGTAAACGGGAAATAAATTTTTAATATTAAAAGTTCTGCTATATTCTGAATGCCAGAGGAAATAGGAAAGAACGGTTTTGGATCAGTGTGTTCCCTTCTTTGTACAGATAAGTATGATTTAAGCTGGAAATATATTAATGAAGGATATTAAATTAAAGATTAGTAAACCGAGAACTAGAAAAGAAGAAAGATTATTAATGTAACAGGTATGTGGAAAAGGCTGTTGTTTTCTTCCTTTCTCCTTGTTTACAGCTGAAATCACTGCTTTTTGACAATTTTACTGTCAGCAGCATTGTGATATCTTTCTTCTTAGATTTCTTAGTAATTTATTAAATAAGACATTTAATTTGAAATTAAGATTTTCACTAGCAGGTAATATTCAATGTGAATAAAATATAAGAACATAGCCCTTCATCAGAGAATAAAGACATCAAAAAACTTCATCAAGTTAGACACTAAAATGCATTTTCTTTTCAGATGTTATGACAGGATAAGAACATATGTAGTAATTACTATTTAATATCTCTCAGGAGAATTTATTTCTAAAGTTAAAAAGAAATTGCAGTTGAAAAGAGTTTGCTTATTTAATTTAAAATTATTTGTATTTGACATTGAGAGCACTTTCTTTAATATCTGGTTAGAAAATACTGATTTTCAGGTTTCATGAATTCATGAAATTTTTTGTTGCTGTCAGTTCAAATTGTCAGTTCATATATCCTGAGTTTCTTGAATTCCAATAAGTACTTCCCAGTAAAAATTAACAGCAAAGAGATGAGAATAAGCCTCTTGTCCTCATAACTTTAAATGTCCCCATACTTTATAACAAGAATTTGTATCGTAACGTTGTTCAGAAAGATAGAAAACTTTTTCAATTTATGTAATTTAACTCAGCTGAAACCTGAGCAATCCAATATTTTACATACCCAAAATATGTGAAAGTTTTTATTTACAAATCATAAGTAATTCAAGTTGTACTTTTATGAATTCTAATGTTTCATTTTGTAATTTCCTTTAACAGCATAAAAAAAAATAACTAGAGCCTAGTAACATTAGATGCAAGTATACTTTCTTCTTCAGTTGTTGTGTTAAGGTGATACCATTTCCCACTTCTATAAAGCACCCAAAACTGTATACTAGTTAGTTGTTGTACAAACTATTTCCCAAAAACTGGAAATATTTTTGCCCTACAGAATTTATTTCATAATCCAGACTTCCATTGTACTGGAAATCGCACAAAAAAAAATGAGACAATGCTGAGAACTTTGTGAAATCAGATCAGTTCTTCATCATCCCACACATTTTTGACATGAAGTTCGGTCAGTGGTATCAAACCATGCCATTCTCCGGGAGCACAGGAGCTCTGGGGTGACTCTGAGGACTCATGGATGTGGGACATCCTGCAGAAGCTGCAGGCTCGTGCCCCATCACCCCGCGCACCAGCTGCCAAGCGCTATGCTCTGCAGCCAGGTGGTACCTCTCTGGAGCGCTGTCATATAATTCCAAGGTAATGAAGGAAGAATTGTGTCTGGTAATATTTCTGTGGTGCCAGAGAAACTTGTCTAAGCTGTATTTCCTCCTCATGCTGATATAGAACCCTGTTAATTTTCCAATATGAATCAAGATCCATTCAATTCAAGGTTCAGTTGGTACATTATCCAGAGACTTGAAATAGGTTTAACTGGTCCAAAAATGCCTTTCAGTTGAAAAGTCGGCTTTATTGGACAATCAGCTTTGAACTACACATTTGAAACAATTTTTTTTTAATGGAAGATTTCTATAATATAAAAGACATTATAAAGAAATACAGACGTACCTTTTGTGTACTCACAAATAGATCTATTTTTTCCAGGTTTATTTTCAGTCTATCACCTCAATTACTTTCCAGGTTGCTGAAAACTTTGCACAGTCCCTGTTTTTCCCTAGAAAATACCATATTTCTGTTTCCTTGGTGAGACTTGTGTAGCTGTTCCCTGTTCTTTTCAGCAGTGTGTTTGTTCCTATATGTGATACATCAAGCCAATGAAAGTAGGGCTTGGTTAGTAGAAGTGACATGCAGCCAAAACTGGTCTAATAAAAAGTAGAATTATGATAATGCAACTGAACATGACATTCTAAACTAGAGAGAGAGCTTAAATACAAAGTGGCTGATGTAATAGCAATACACAATAACTCTTTGAAAAAAGTTTCTATTCCAGAAGATGAGAAGTTTCCACATACTATTTCTTTTTTAGGGGTTTTGGGATTATTTTGGAAAGTTTAGACAGCGAGGTGCCCCATGTGTAAAAACTTACTTAGCATATTTTCTTCATCCTGACCAAAACAAAGAGGAAAAGAATGAAAAAAAAGTTAACTTGAAAAAGAAAGGTAAGTTGAGACTGCTTGTTTTCCTTACTCTAAGGGAAAACTGTATTGCTAATCTATTACAAAACTGAATGAACTGAGAAAAAGTGGATAAAACTGAAAAAGTTCCTAGAATTTATGATGTACAAGATGCTATGAAAAGAAAAAAAGAGTTATAATGGTTCGAAACTGCCTAGAAAACAAAGCTAAGGCTTTATATTGAGAGTCAAAATATTAAGATCAAACCCATGACATTTGTTGTCAGATTCATATGATATGATCATGTTTGTTCAGTGTCGCTCCCTCCTGTGAATTGATTTTACTATAAGGATGGTGAAAGGGGCCTTCAATATCTTTCTTGATAATTTTAAAAGGCCAGAAAGTAATTAGCAAATTTATCTGTGAGGAATGTCAGAGAAATTAGTGTAAGGTGTCCTTCACTACGAGGCAAAAGCACCTCTGCATTACTTGAGATAACATCTGATAAATATTCATTGCAGAATTAACTGTACAAAGCTGTCATCAGATCTTCACCAGCACTGATTTTATATATTTATTATACAGAATCATATTTCTGAGTTGCTGTATTACTATGTGATGTAACAGTTCAGTAACATAAAAAGGCAAAATACATTTTCATCTCTCTGGGCAGTGTAGGGGTAGAGGAGAAGAGAGAACCCCTGTTGTTACTGTGTCATCCTAAACAGAGAGAAATATTATTGCTGATGGTTGGATTAGCAGAATCCATACATTGCTTTTCCTCCTCTGCAAGTGAGAAGAGTCTGGCCTCACTGCTATGTAAAAGGAAATACAATGTGACAAAACACACAGGCAATCTATGGGGTGTCCTATGTGGCCATTAGTCCTCATGGCAGCAGGATGGCCAGGATGGAGGGACAGGCTTTAAACTGAAGTACTCGAGGGGCAGAGTACAAAATCGAATGCTCGTGTCTTCACATCCAACTGGAGAATAAGGCAGGCCAACCAGAGCAGCTAGAAATGTTCCTCAGCTGCTTCACAAGGTAAGAACTAGAAGGCCAACCACCTAAAGGGTGTGTATGGCTGTGGTGGATCCTCTTGAATTCCACCTGGGAAACCTGCATACTGAGTGACCTCTCTGAAATGCCTGTAAATCAACACACAAAGCATGGGGAATACACAGGAAGAATTAGAGAACTGTGTGCAGCTGCAGCAACATAATCTCATTGCAATTTCATGTCACTCCAGTTTTCAAAAAGGTCAAGAAGCAGGACCAGGACAGTCAGCTTCACCAGAATCCCTAGGAAACTGATCATCCCGGATGTCATCTCTAAACATGTGGAGGAAAAGAAGGAACAGTCAATATGGATTCACTGGGAGGAAATACTTGACCAATCTGATAGCGTTCTGTGATGGCATGACTGTCTGGGTAGATGAGATGAGAACAGTGGATGTTGTGCCCCTTGACACTCTGCCCCAAAACATCTTCAGAGGAAAGCTCAGGAAGTGTGGGATGAGTGGAGAGTGAGGTGGATTGAGAACTGGCTGACTGACAGAGCTCAGAAGGCTGTGATCAGTGGCACAGGGTCCGGTTGGAGGCCTGCAGCCAGCAGTGTTCCCAGGGGTCACTACTGGGACCAGACTTGTTCAGTCTATTCATCAGGGACCTGGGTGACGGGACAGACTACAGTCAGCAAGTTTGCTGAGGACACACAACTGCGAGGAGTGGCCGATCCACCAGAGGCTGTGCTGCCA
The DNA here is from genome assembly GCA_013396775.1 of Cephalopterus ornatus. NCBI lineage: Eukaryota > Metazoa > Chordata > Aves > Passeriformes > Cotingidae > Cephalopterus > Cephalopterus ornatus. The sequence continues at coordinate 18,460 of VZRE01009177.1, forward strand.
TTCAGCCAGACCTGGGCAGGCTGAAGAGGTGGGCAGAGAGGAATTTCATGGAGTCCAACAAAGACAAGTGTGGGATCCTGCACAGGGGGACAGATATCCCCAGTTTATCTGTACCAGTAGAGATTGGGGCTTGATCTGCGGGAGAGCAGCTCTGTGGAGAAGGACCTGGCCAGCAGGTCAAGGGAGGTGATCCTGCTCCTCAGCCCTGGTGAGGCACATCTGGAGCGCTGTGTCCAGTTCTGGGCTCCCCAGTTCAAGACAAGAAACTACTGCAGAGGGTCCAAGGAGGGCTATGAAGATGATCAGGGGACTGGAGCAACGCTCTTATGATGAAAGGCTGAGCTAGCTGGGCCTCTTCGGCCTGGAGAAAAGCTGACTGAGAGGGGATCTTATCAATGTCTACAAATATCCTATGAGCAGGTGTCAAGAGCATGGGATTGGACTCCTCTGTGGTGACCAATGACAGGACAAGGAGCAACGGGCAAAAACTAAACCACAGGAAATTCCAGCTTAATGTGAGAAAAATCTTTACTGTGATGGTGACAGAGCACTCTTTCGCCCAAAGAGGCAAATCTCCTTCTCTGGAGATATTCCAAACCCCCCTGGATACAATCCTGTCCATCTTGCTCTGGGTGGTTCTGCTTTAGTGGGAGCACTGGACTAGATGATCTTCAAATGTCCCTGACAACCCCAACCATCCCGAGATTATGTGATTCATGCTTCAAACTCATTTAGCACTAGCCAGAGTGAAACCTGTTTACACAAACTCCCAGTCCTCTCTGAAAAATCACATCATGTTACCCTCATGCCTGAACACATGGTATTGGAAAGGGAGACTTTTCAATGAGTCAAAAGTGCTATTTGCATTTTGTCAGAAATTCCTAAATTGTGGTTTTCTTTAGAAGTCCAATGTTAAAATCCTGTCTAAATTACAGAGCAATTGAAACAAGAACTCAAAATGCAACTGCTGATGAACCCAGTGTCTTTGCAATGTCACTTCCAAAATCCACATGTAACGCACAGCAGGCACAGCCGTATTTATCCCTTCAATTTGTATCTCTGCTAAGTAAATTATAGCAAGAGGGAAGAAAAAAAATTTCACTTAAACTGAAAACAAGCAAACAAATTTGGCAGGAAAATCCTGCTCCATTTCAATTACTTAAAGATTATTTGTGCTTATCTTTTTGTTTCACATTATTACTCATATCTCCTTACCTTGTTTATAGTTTCTGAGCTCTGCACACTAATTATTTTTTTGTCCTAGCAGAATGCAAGAAAATCTCTCAGGAGTTTTAAAGGCCAATAAAGCAACCAGTCAATGCTGTTCAGCTTTTTAAACTCTTTAATCCCTGTAAGAATTTTTCTTGAGAAAGATTTACAAGATAAAGTCAGCAGCAATTAGTTTCCAAAGTGTTTTCTTTTCCAAGTGGTCCATATAGTGCTTATCCTATTGAAATTGATTAGATTCATCTTACTGGAAAATCTCTGAGTCTTATTACTTCCATGTTTAGGGCATAAATTGTTCCAAGGTGAGCTGTTTCTTTTTTTTTTTTTTTTTTTTTTTTTTTGGTAAGGGGAAAGATAGGATATTTTGTAGAATCATGGAATCATAGAATGGTTTGTATTGGAAGGGACCTTAAAGATCATTTAGTTCCAATCCCCTTGCTGTGGGCAGGGACACCTTCCACCAGACCAGGTTGCTTCATCCAACCTGGCCTTGAACACTTCCAGGGATGGGGCATCTGCAGCTTCTCTGGGCAACCTGTTCCAGTGCCTCACCACCCTTACAGGGAAGAATTTATTCTGTAATTTTCCCATATTACAGCTGTTTGTTGCTGCTGAGAGATTTAAAATGTCTCAGTAAACCTGGATATGATTAGTGATCTTTACATGATGTCAGTGTAAGAGAATACTGTATTGTTTTATAATCCTTATCTCCATTTTATGAAGTAAGTATTTTTAATACATGAATGTGCATATACTGTATTATGAAGAGCCTGCCAAGAATTTGAGACTTAAAAAGTACACTCAGGAACAAGACTGAAAATAAAAACTTTTCATTCAAATAGATGTTCAGACACTCGCAATGAACTGGAAATGGCATACATTTAATAACTCCTAGTTATGCTCATATCACAACGAATACTTAGGTGGGAACTGAAGCTGAAAAGTCTCACCCACTGGGATTCCCATTGAGATCACACACATGCGATCAGAAAAATGTATAAGCATTTCTAGATAAATTATACATGAATCTGAATAAGCAATTAACATCTTGATTTGATTTGCTCAATTTGAGGATCAAAAATATCAGAGCACATCTTATGACACAGGAAAATCACTGCTCTGTTTCTAGGAAGGGAGAGAAAAAGGAAACTCAAAGAAAATACAGAAGGATGCAAGTCCCTACACCAATTTCTTCAGTGAGTTTTCAGTTTTCTAACACAAGGAAAACCATTTTTTTAAGGTTTAGGATGAATAGTCAACTAAATAAACACTGATTTATGTAAGACATTTAAAAGATTAAAAAGAGGATGTGCAAACAGTTCCTCTGATCACTTCTCTCACACACATTCTTCAGCTGAGTCAGATATTTCAGAATACAGAAATTAAATTCCTTCATTTCATCTTCACATTTGTGTTATATAGACAAGCCTTTGAACATCAAGATTTCCAGTCTTATTCCTAGGCCAATTTAGAGTTCTCTAGAATAGAATAAATATAATGATCTTTACTTTAAAAGAACAACCAAACAGAACCAAACTATTCAGATGGTAGATTTTTTTGTTCTAGTTCTGTCAGATAACTTCAGCTAAACCTTACCTTTTTGGATATTGCTGATAGAGTGAAAAAACTGATTTTTTTTTTATGTAACATTAACTGCCAAGTGGCTTACAAAAGCACCCAAACCTCTCACATTTTCTCACCAGTAATAAACATGTGCTAAAGAACAGTAAAATAGTATCTAGGACAGACAAATGTCACTCCTTCTTGTTCAAAGAAGAGTCACACTGAACTCTGAGCCACAATGTATTAAAAGTCCTTTTTAAAAATACATATTTTTCCACAAAACTTCATTAATCTCAGTGAGGAAACATTTCCAAGTTTTGTTCTGCTACATGGTAGTGCGGAGGTAAAAAAAAAAAAAAAAAATTCATAGGTGAACAAATTTACATAAATCTCCTTCTCATGGCATATTCTTAATGTCCCATTCAATTCCTTGCATATTGTAAAATATTGGTGACTAATCTAGTCAGGCATTCTTTAGAGAAAAGAGAAAAGGAAGACAGCTCAATCAGTGCTTTAATTCAAAGCTGAGTTCAAAGATGGCATCATGAAATGTATTTCATCATTACATGGAGTTTGTCTTCTCTAACTTATATTGTCAAGCAGTGGTACAGGGTGGTCTGGGAAGTGGTTGAGTCACCATCCCTGGAGGTATTTAAAAGGTGTATAGATGTAGCATTTAGGGACACGGTTTAATGGTGGACTTGGCAGTGTTTATGGTTGGACTAAATGGTCTTAAAAGTCTTTTCCAACCTAAATGATTCTGTCGCTCTGATTCATTTTGGGATATTTCCACTTTCAGTGGGACAAGAAGTAGGTCAGTTATGTTTAAACCTTTCTTCTTAAATACATCTGCTTTTCCCTTTGTCTTAAATAGAATACCCACCCTTATTCCTTTTCATCATCTATGAAGTAGATAGAATATAAAAAATGTCTTGGTTTTATTTTAAGACCTGAGAAATTAGTAAACTAGAGAATCTTCAATCACTTGCACACTAATAAATATTTGTAGTTCAATTAAATTGATGATTGATGCATCATTCAAATAACAGTTTCTGACCACAAAAACATTTGCTGCTAAATGTTTGATTCCGAAGACATTTTGCAAGTCTTACAGCATGTTACCCAAAGGGATTGTCTTACACAGATGGAAAACAAGAGTCTGGCTGGGCTTCATGTGAAATAAACTGTTCCAAATTCCATGACAGAGTGTCCAGACCTGACGACCCTGGAAACAAATCACTGTCAGAATACTTTTGTAAAGCTTGGAGAGGAAAAGGGAAGAAACTGTAGTGACAGGGCAAATAACACTATATTTTGATTTAACCAGTAGCTGGACTATTCAGTAATCAAGATTTCCTCATGGGAGAAACTATTAATTCAGTTTAATCCTCTAGGAATTTATGAAGAATGAAATTTTCAAGGAAAAGTGTTTTGTGTCTCTTTAGGCTTTTATTTTGCCAGTCATATTACAGACTGCATTACAAATCAAGAAAGTTGCTTTGAAAATTATATTAAATGTGCCTCTGGCCATTTCCTTTGAAACCTATAAAAATAAGACTTTACGGAACTTGTATATACACATTAGGTTGGGGGGGTTTATACCCGTAAACCACAACCTGTAATTTTCTTTAGATCATTCAGAAAAAAAAAAAAAAAAGGAAAAAAAAATCTATAAGACTTACTTTTTGCAATCATTCTTGGTGCATTAACTACATATTGTAAGACAGAAATATGACAAAGCTGTTAGAGCTTCACAGATTTTTTTAACAGAAGAAACATCACAGTAGTCACAATTTAGTGTTTATTTTACCATCCACAGTATTTTTTAAAAATCTACTGAGAATATCACAGTTTTACCAGAAGAGTGTTTTATTTGCATTTTGGATAATCAGGAATGGATAACACTAACCCATGAATTTTGGAAAAATTCAGTAGTGGATTTGGAGAACTTTCAGCTCACTGTGACTGCGTTGCACACAGTGCCAGAGATCTGCTAGGCTGCCTTCATAACACCCATCAAGACAAGGGAAACGCTGTAGAATACTAGAATACACTATAGGATATCCATAGAGTAGGATATTATACAGCAGCCTGCGAACTGCAGTCTGGTGAATCTGGCTTTCATCTCTTGTAGGATCAAAGGGTTTGTAAACAGGAATATGATCACTGAGGTTGTGGCAAAAATCTGTCAGGAAAGTAACACTGTGGCTTTTGCAATGGAAATCCTGGTCATCAGCTCCCTGGCATTATAAGAGATGTCAATAACCACATAGATAAGGAGCATTAGGTAGACACAATACATTTGGATTTTGAAAAACCCTGGAAAATTTCCAAACTAAAAATCAACAGGAAACTGAGCTACCATGGATTAGAGAAAAGTTACTTGCCTTGTTAGAGTTGTATTTCTTTTACATAGATTGAAAATTCCTTAATAGGAAGAAAAGTCCTAAAGATCAAATATTATAATAAGGACAAATCAGGGGCTGGGTCACCACCTTTGGACCTGATTTTATTCAATATCTTTGCAATAAGGCTTTTATGCAGATTATTATGCTCTTCCAGGTAGTCAAATGCTAAAAGAATGTCAGTCAAATGACGAATAGCAGAGGATCTCAGAGAATGCAAGAGGGGAGCAAAAAATCGGCAAGTGAGCTACAGTGTAGATGGATGTAAGGTAACAAATGTAACAAAAATAATCTAAAACACATCTATGTGATGCTGAACTCAGAACTAACAGTCTCAGCTCTGGAAAATGATCCACCAGTTGTCTGTAATAGTCTGCTCAGTGTTCAGTGGCAGCCAAAAGAGCCAACAAAATGTTGGGTATCATCAGGAAGGATATTGAGGACAAGACAGATGGTGTCATTTTGCTGCTGTATAAAGCCTTGGTACACTGACTTCTTGAACACTGCACACCGTTCTGGCCCTGTTACTCAAAGTCTTGTAATTAGTGAAAGGAAACATGCCATGTATACAGAGCCAAGAATACATGTTTGCTCAAGTGCTGTTTTAACAGCCTAAACATCCAAATTACCTAATTAATGCAGGAAAGCCTCATTAGTAGTATGGCTAAAACTGTTAGACAAAAATCCCTTTGTATCACCTACCCCTTTTCTCTGGTGTTATGCTTACTCTTCCAATGCACTTCAAGTGTTAATCTCGACAGTTTCAGTCTTCTTTTTAGAAAAATGGGGTGGAGAAGGTCTACATCAAGGCATCAGCTTCCTGAGTTCTTCAGTGGGAGGCATATGATTTTCCTAGGGGATGGGTCTTCCTCCACTGAATTGGATTTCTTGAGGTTATTTAAATGTACAGCCTGCTCTCTTATCACTGTGGGTCTGGCCATGTGCCTGACAAAGACCAAGAGGGCAGTCCAGAAAGCCATCTTTATTAATCCAGCCATGTGAAACACATCTGTTGCTTGGAAGCAGGCTGGTCTGCTCTTTTATACTTTTATTTATCATCATCATCATGGCTAGGCTTCGCGAACGAAGATTTGGGAAGGACTGTACCCACGCTTGCTACAAGTCCGCTGATGGCTAAAAAGGCCAATGCGAG